>PVHT021183632.1:4700036-4726564 GCA_004024745.2 Catagonus wagneri
GTGAACAACGGCTTGACCTCACTGGCTCTGGTTTCTTTATAGGCTAAATGGCGAGGGGGAGGGAGACGGGACAGCAAAGGGATTAAGAGCTCAGGCGTCTGGAGCCAGCCGAATGCCCTCTGAGTGTGGCCTCAGCCATGGGACCCTGGAGAAATCGCCTGACATTTCTGTGCTTTAATGTCCTCATCTGTAAAATAAGAAGTGTAGGTCAAGTATTTTATGGGGTGTCCCTTACATGGCATTTGTATGATGTTTTTCATATGATTAGATTGAGGTTATTGGGTTTGAGGGAGAAAGTCCATGGAAGTAAAGTGCCATTTTCAGCATATCTTATTAAATGCTCTTGGCTGATGGCCGCATCACTCCGATCTTTGCCTCCTTTTCCATCCGTCAAATCTCCCCTGTATGTCTCTTGTAAGGACGCTTGCCATTAATTTAGGGCCCGTCTGTGTCATCCAGGATGGGCTGCTCTCGAGTTCCTTAACATTTTACAAAGACCTTTTTTTCAAATAAGGTAACACAGGTTCCAAGGATTCAGATGTGGACATATCTTTTGGGGCTCGTCATTCAACTTTAGTGATTTTTTCTTTTATGGATTACATGTCACCAAACCTAAATCCATGTAGATTTTCTCCTAAAACATGGACTCTCTCTTCATTTATTTGGATCTTTGATTTCTTTTCATCAGTGTTATGTAGATTTTCACATAGACATTCTGTATATATTTTGTTAGATTTAACCTAAGTTTATATTTGGGGTGCTATTGTACATAGGATTTTTATCAATACGCCCATTGTTCATTTGATATATAAGAAAGCAGCTTACATTGATTATTGATCTTATATCCTGTGATGTTGCAATATTCACTTATTAGTTCAGGAATATTTGTGTGTCAGTTCTTTGGGGTTTTCTACACAGACAGTCATATCAACTGTGAACAAAGTTTAATTTCTTCCTTTCCAATCTAGACAGCTTTTATTTATTTTTCTTGTTACTGTACCAGCTGGGACTTCCAGTGTGATGTCAAATAGGAGTGGCGAGAGAGTACACCCTTGCCTTATTCCTAATCTTAGGGGAACACATTCAGTCTCTTGTTATTAATTATGAAGTTAATTGTAGTCTTTTTTTTTTTTTCTTCCACACTTCTCGAGAAATATGAAGTTCCCACGCCAGGGGTCAAATCTGAGCCACAGCTGTGACCCAGGCCACAGCTGTGGCAATGTGGGATCCTCAACCACAGTGCCAGGCTAAGGATCGAACTCATGCAGAGACAACACTAGATCCTTAACCTGCTGCACCGCAGAGGGAACTCCAGCTGTAGGGTTTTGTAGTTATTCTTTATCAAGTTGAGAAATTTCTTCTCTATTCCTAGCTTATTGAGAGTTATCATAAAATGGGTGTTGGATTTTTTTTCAAATACTTTTTCTCAATCAATTGATATGAATGAACACTCATGTGATTGTTTTTTCTTTAGCCTGTTGGCAGAGTGGCACATTTTAAATGATTATTGATTTAGTTGGATTAATGTCTACTACATTTTAAACTGCTTTCTATTTATAAATTTTATTTATTTATTTGGTTTCATCTTTTTCTGTCTTTTCTGTTTTTTCTTTAAATTGTGGTAAACATACATAACATAAAATTTACCACTTTTTATGTATACGGTTCAGTGGCGTTAGGTACACTCACCTTGTTGTGCAACCATCATCACCATCCACCTGCAAAACTTTTTAATCTTCCCAAATTGAAATTCTGTACCTGTTAAACTGTTAGCTTTGCTGTTTTTTTTTTAAATAGACTATTTTTTTGAGAGCAGTTTTAGATTCACAGCAAAACTGAGCAGAAGGTACAGAGATTTGCCTGTTTATCCTTTGCTGCCACATATTCAGAATGTCCCCCATTATCAACATCCCCCACCAGAGTAGTACATTTGTTACAATCAAAAAATGGGCTAGAAGTTCCCGTTGTGGCTCAGTGGTTAACGAATCCGACTAGGAACCATGTGGTTGCTGGTTTGATCCCTGGCCTTGTTCAGTGGGTTAAGGATCCGGAGTCGCCGTGAGCTGTGGTGTAGGTTGCAGACGTGGCTCGGATCCCGCGTTGCTGTGGCTGTGGTGTAGGCTGGCAGCTACAGCTCCTGTTAGACCCCTAGCCTGGGAATCTCCATATGCCACGGGTGCGGCCCTAGAGAAGGCAAAAAGACAAAAAAAAAAAAAAAAAAGGCTAAAGGAGTTCCCGTTGTGTCTCAGTGGAAACGAATCTGACCAGCATCCATGAGGACACAGGTTGGACCCCTGGCCTTGCTCAGTGGGTTAAGAATCTGGTGTTGGCTGTGAGCTGTGGTGCAGGTCGCAGACGCAGCTCGGATCAGGTATTGCTGCGGCTGTGGCCTAGCCCAGCGACTACAGCTCTGATTTGACCCCCAGCCTGGGAACCTCCATATGCTGCAGATGTGGCCCTAAAAAGACAAAAATAAAAATGAAAAAATAAAAAATGGGATAAAGACCTTAGCAGGTACATCACTAAAAAAGACATACAATCTTGTGAAAAGGCTCCCCATATTACATGTCGTCAGGGAAATGCAAATGAAGACAATAATGAGGCCAAAACCTGGGGCACTGATAGCATCAAATGCTGGCAAGGAAGTGGAGTAATAGGGGCTCTTATTTGTTGCTGGTGGGGATGCAAAATGATAGAACCACTTTGGAAGACAGTTTGGTAATTTCTTATACAGCTAAAGCTATTCATACCATAAATCCAGCAATCACACTCTTTAGTATTTACCCAAATGAGTTGAAAAATTGTCTACACAAAAACCTGCACACTGATATTTATAACAGCTCTATTCATAATTGCCAAAACTTGGAAGCCCTGCAGTAGATGAATGGATAAAGAAGCTGTGGGTCACTTTGCTGTATAGCAGATATTGGCACAACATTGTAAATCAACTATACTTTAATTTAAAAAATACAAAAAAAAAAAAAAAGAAAGAAACCGTGGTGCATCCAGACAATGCAATGTTATTCAGAGCTGAAAAGAAATGAGCTGTCAAAACATGAAAAGACAAAGAGGAAACATAAATGCATGTAACTAACTGCAACAAACCAGTCCAAAAAGGCTACATACTCCCGGATGCTCTGGCCAAGACACGCTGTGGAGAGAAGTAAAAAAATCATTGGTTGCCAGGGGTTAGGAGTGGGGAGCAGGGAGAAAGGGGTGAGTAGCAAAGCACAGAGGATTTTCAGGGCAGTGAAACTACCCTTTATGCTACTATAATGTGGATGCATCTGTGTTCATGAGTGATGTGGTCTGTAATTTTCTTTACTAGAACGTCTTTGCCTGGTTTTGTTATTAGGGTAATGCTGGCCTCATAGAGTGAGTTAGGAAGAAGTCCCTTTGCCTCTATTTTCTAGAAGAGGTTGTAGAGAATTGATATCATTTCTTCCTTAAATATTTGGTAGCATTCACCATTGAACCCGGCTGGGCCCGGTCCTTTCTGTTTTGGAACGCTGTTAGTTATTGAGTCAGTGTCTTTAATGGATATAGAATTATTCAGATTGTCTTGTTTCTTTTTGTGTGGGTTTTGGCAGATTGTGTCTTTCTAGAAACTGGTCCACTTCCCCTGGGTTATCAAATTTGTGGGCATAGAGATGTTCACAGTACATAGTATTCCTTTACTGTTTATTTATTTAATCTTTTTAGGGCCGCACCTGCAGCATATGAAGGTTCCCAGGCTAGGTGTCGAATTGGAGCTATAGCTGCCTGCCTATACCACAGCCACAGCAGCGTAGGTTCTGAGCGGTGCCTGTGACCTACATCACAGCTCACGGCAACACCGGATCCTTAACCCACTGAGCTGGGCTGTGGATCGAACCTGCGTCCTCATGGATGCTAGTCAGATTCGTTTCCCCTGAGTCATGACGGGAACTCTCCTTTTAATGTCCATGGGATCTGTAATGTTCCCTCTTTATTTTGGTATTAGTAATTTGTGTCTTCTCTTTTTTCTTCTTAGTTAGCCTAGCTAGAGGTTTATCAATTGTACTGATCTTTTTAAAGAGCCAGCTTTAGATTTCATTGACTTTCTCTGTTAAGTTTCTATTCTCAGTTTTATTGATTTCTGCTTGATTTTCTGATTTCTTCAATTTTTTTGTTTCCTTTTGCTTACTACAGATTTAATTTGCTTTTTTTTTTCTAGTTTCCTGAGGTGAAAACTTTGCTACTTGATTTTAGATCTTTCTTCTTTTCTAATATTTGCTTTTGATGCTGTAACTTTCTCTCTAAGCTCTGGTTTTGCTGCATCCCACGATGTTTTGTGTGTGTTTTCATTTTCATGCCAGTGAAAATATTTTAAAATTTCTCTTGAGATGTGTTCTTGGATCCATGTGTTATTTAGAAATGTGTTGTTTGATCTCTAGGTGTTTTGAGATTTTTCCAACTCTTTTTCTGTTTTTCACCTCTCGTTTAATTCCATTGTGGACTGAGCGCAGACACCATATGATTTCTATTTTTTAACTCTGTTGTGTTTTGTGGCCCCAAATGTCTATCTTGGTGAATGTGAGCTTGAGAAGAATGTGTGTTCTTCTCTTGTTGGATGAAGTAATCCATTGAAGTCCATTATGTACAATTGATTGATGGTGTTGTTGAATTCGATCATGTCCCTACTGATTTTCTGCCCACAGGATCTCTCCATTTCTGGTAGAGGGATATTGAAGTTTCTAAGATAGTGGATTCGTCTGTTTCTCCTTGCAGTTCTATCGAGGAGAAATGTATGCCCTATGTATTTGGGTCCTCTGTTGTTAAGTATATATGTATTTAGAATCACTATTTCTTCCTGGAAGTTGACCCCTTGATCATTATGTAATGCTCCTCTTCATTCCTCATAACTTTCCTTGCTTGGAAGCCCGATCTGTCTAAAATTAATATAGCTACTCTTGCTTTCTTTTCTTTTCTTCTTCTTCTTCTTCATTTTTTTTTTTTTTTGTCTTTTTAGGGCCACACTGGTGGCCTTTGGAAGTTCCCAGGCTAGGGGTCAAATTGGAACTGTAGCTGCCAGCCTATGCCACAGCCATAGCAACACAGGATACAAGCTGTGTCTGCAATCTACACCACAGCTCATGGCAACACCAGATCCTTAACCCACTGAGCAAGGCCAGGGATCGAACTTGCATCCATCCTCATGGATGCTATTTGGGTTTGTTAACCACTGAGCCATGACTGGAACTCCCCTACCCCTGCTTTCTTTTGATTAGGGTTAGCAATGTATCTCTTTCTCCATCCATTTACTTTTAATCTACATGTGTCTTTATATAGAAAGTAAGTTTCTTATAGACAAGATATAGTTGGGTTTTGTTTTTTGACCCATTAATCTCTGTCTTTCAGTTGTGGTATTTAGAGCATTGATATTCATTCATAGTGATTTCTGATATAGTTTGATCAATATCTACCACATTTATTACTTTTTTCTATTTGTCGTCCTTGTTCTTTGTTCATATTTTTGTCTTTCACTCTTTCTGCTTTTCATCGAATATTTAAAAGAACTCTCTTTAATGGACTGCCCTCGAGTTTGCAATATACATCTCCAACTAATCTATATCCACTTTCAAATAACACTATACTGCTTCATGAGTAGTGCAAGTACATTATAATAACAAAATAATACTAATTCTGCCTCTTGTGCCTTGTATCATTGCTGTGATTTATTTCTCTTATGTAGATCTGAGCTTCTGACATGTATAATTTTACTTCATCTTAAAGACCTTCTTTTAAAAAATTCATTTTATTGGAGCATAGTTGATTTACAATGTTGTGTTAATTTCTGCTGTACAGCAAAGTGATTCAGTTATGCATATACACACATTCTTTTTCATATTCTTCTCTTTTTAACTTAATTTTTATTTTATATTGGAGTATAGTTGATTTACAATGTTGTGTTAGTTTCAGTTGGACAGCAAAATGATTCAGTTATACATATACATATATCCACTCTTTTTCAGAATCTTTTCCCATATAGGTTATTACAGATATAGAAATTCTTTTAAAATTTCTTGCAAAGAACTCTATTGGCAACAAATGCTATCAATTTTTGTTTGTCTGAGAAAGACTTTATTTCTCATGGATCATTTTTGCAGGGTATAGAATTCTAGGTTGGTAGGTTTTTTTCTTTCAACACTTTGAAATATTTCACTCTACTTTCTTCTTGCTTTTGCGTGGTTTTGAGGAGAAGTTGGATGTAATTTTTATCTTTGTTCCTCTGCAGGTAATAATTTTTCTCCCCTCTGGGTTTGTTATTTCCCAAAATTTTTTCTTTATCTTTGATTTTCTGTACTTTGAAAATTATATGCATTGGTGTAGCTTTTTTGTTTTTGTTTTTTGCATATATCCTGTTAGGTGTTTTCTGAGCTTCCTGGATCTGTGGTTTGGTGTCTGACATTAATCTGGGGAAATTCTCAGTCATTATCATTTCAAATATTTCTTCTGTTCCTTTGCCTCTTCCTTCTTCTGGTATACCCACAATGTGTACAACCTTTTGTAGTTGTCTTACAATCATTGGATGTTTTGTTCTGAGTTTCGCAGTGTTTATTCACTTTGCTTTTCAGTTTTGGAGGTTTCTATTGTTCTGTCCTCAAGCTCAGAGAGTTTTTACTCAGCTGTGTCTGGTCTACTAATAAGCCCACTGAAGTCATTCTTCACTTCTCATACCGTGTTTTGTTTTTTTTTTTTAATTTGGGGCATTTATTTTTGGTTCTTTCCTAGGATTTCCATTTCTTGTTAAATTTACCATCTCTTTTTGAATGCTGTCTACATTATCAGTTAGAGCCCTTAGTATATTAATGCTGGTTGTTTTAATTTCCTGGCTGAAATGAAAACAACCAGCATTAGTGTTTGGCACACATGTTTAATTCCAACATGTGTGCCATATAATTCAGTTTTGATGTTGTCCTATCTCTTCAAATGGTGTTTTTGTTTTTGTCTTGCTTTTAGCATGTCTTGTAATGTTTCTTTCTTTCCCATGCCCATGGCACGCAGAAGTTCTCAGGTCTGAGACTGAGCCCATGCCACAGCAGTGATGTGGATCCTTAACCTGCTAGGCCACCAGGAAACACCGTGTAATGTTTTCTTGATAGCTGGACATGCTATACTGGGTGAAAGGAACTCTTGTAGACAGGCCTTTAGTGATGTAATGGTGACGTATGTGTGTGGGTAGGGAAGGTGTTCTGTAGCCCTATGACTTGGTATTGGCCTTTTAGTGAGCTGTACCTCCAGACTGTGAACTTCACCCATGCTTTTTGGTTTTCTTTTCTCCCCCTTAGGTGAGAGAGGATGACTAGAGAAGGGCTAGAGTTGAGTATTTCCCTTTTCCCATGTGGACAGCTGAAGCTACACAAGAGTGTAGGGACGTCCCTGTGCCTGGGTCACTTGGGAGTGTTTTACTCCCAGATTTGTTCACACTGAGCCGCCAGCAATTTGTTAATTACAGTTGAGGTTGTGGGTTTCAGCTTGTGAGTTTCTGCTCCAGTAAGTTGTGATTGTATATATTTATCTGTTGGTCTCTCTAATTTTGGGCACAGTGGTTTTGCCCTGTGACCTCACCTGTCTTAGAGCTCTAAGGAGAGGTGTTGATTTTTTGGTTTGTTCAGCTTTTTGCTTGCTGTTAGGATAGCATGGAGACTTCCAAGAGCTTCTTACATGGTTGACCAGAAACTAGACATTTTCCTTTCTAGTTTTAATTGAGAATTTTGTATTATTCCATTTTATTTCCTCTTACCAATTACTACCCTTTTACTTTATTTGGGGGGTTGTCCCAGAGCTTACAAAAGACATTTTTAATTGATGTAAGTTTATTTTCAAACAACACTATACCACTTCACATATAATGCAGATATCTTTTTCCCAATTTTTCCATCCTAGCTCTTGTGACATTGATGTCATTCATTTCACCTACCATAAGCTGTAATTATAGAGTTTTACTCTTGTTACTTTAAAGAAAATTATCTTTTAGGTCAATTAAGAATAAGAAAAGCAAAGTTCCTTTGTAGCTCAGCAGGTTAAGAACCCAGTATAGTGTCTGTGAGGATGCAGATTCAATCCCTGGCCTCACTCAGGTTAAAGATCTGTGGCATAGGTTGCAGATGCGGCTTGGATCTGGTGTTGCTGGCTGTGGTGTAGGCTGGCAGCTGCAGCTCTGATTTGACTCCTAAACCAGGAACTTCTATATGCCACAGGTGTGGCCATAAAAAGAAAAAAATCCCCTAATTCAAGAAAAAGAAAAGCAAAATATTTTGCTTCTCTGATGCTCTTTCTTTCTTTATATAAAGTTTCTGACTTCTACAATTTTCTTTCTCCCTATAGAATTTCTTTTATAATTTTTGCAGAGCAAGTGTGCTGGTGATATATCCTCTCAGGTTTTGCTTGTTTGAAAAAGTTTTTACATTTTCTTTAATTTTGAAGAATAATTTCTCCAGATATATACTTCTAGGTTGGTGGGGTTTTTTCTTTCAAAATTTTAAAAGTATTCCATGCCAATCTCTTCTTGATTGCATTGTTATGTTAGAAGTCTGCTGTAACTCTTGCGTTTTTTTCCTTTACAGGTAAGGTATGTTTCCCCTGGCTTCTTTGAAGATTTTCTCTTTGACTTGGATTTTCTGTAGTTTGATTGTGATGTCCCTAAATGTGGAGTGATTTTGTTTTCTTGCTTGTTCATTTGTTTTGTTATTTATTCTGCTTGGTGTTCTCTGATCTTCATAAATCTGTGGTTTGGAAAATTTTGGGCCATTATTACTTCAAATGCTTCCTTTGCTCAATTTTCTCTTCCATTGGCCTTCTGGCATTCCAGCTATACATATGCTACACTTTTGACAGTGTCCCATATTTCTTGGATGTTCTGTTCTGTTCATGACTTTCTTCTTTGCATTTCAATTTGGGGGATTTCTGTTGACTTATGTCCAATTTCATTGATTCTTTTCTTGGCTCTTGTCTCTTGATGAGCTCATCCAAGACATTCTTGATTCTGTGATAGTATTTTTGATTTTAAGCATTTCCCTTTCGATTCTTTCTTAGAGTTTCAATCCCTCTGTTTGCATTATCTGTATGTTCTTATAGGTTGTCTCACTTTCCACTACAGACCCTCAACACATTTATTTCAATACTTTCTCTGATACCCAACATGTGCATCATATCTGAGTCTGGTTCTTGGTGATTGCTTTGTTTCTTTAGAACGTTTTCTCTTGTCTTTTGTCAGACTATATAATTTCTTACTAAAAGTTGGGCATATATTGGGCAATAAAGCCTTGGGGTAAGTCAGCCTTTAGTGTGAGAGCTTATGTTAATCTGTCTAGGAGTCTGGCTGTGTTTCACGATTGTTGAAACCCTGAGTTACAGAGGCTTCAACTTCCTCTAGTGTCCTTGGTTTTGTCCCTTCTTGAATCTGGGCCTCCCTAAACATTCCTCCTTGGAAAGAGTCTATGTCTGGCAGCCCTTTCAGCTGTAATCCCGTGTTGTATTGGAGCACTCTTGGTGTGGTGGCTTTGTGATTTAATAGCTTTGTTTGGGCATGTTCACTGAGCCCACTTCCTAACCTATAAAATAAGGACAGTAATATACCAAGATATGGAAGGAACCTGTGTGTCCATCAGCAAATAAATGGGTAAAGAAGATGTGGTATACACACAATGGAACACTACTCAGCCATAGAAAAGATAAAAATGTTGCCATTTGCAGCAACATGAATTGGACTTGGACAGTGTTATGCTGAGTGAAATAAGTCAGACAGAGAAATACAAATACTGTATAATATCATTTATTGTGGAATCTAAAAAATATAACAAGAAACTGGTGAATATAACAACAACAACAAAAAGAAGTAGCCTCACAGATATGAAGAACAAACTAGTGGTTACCATTGGGGGGAGGCAACATATGGGTGGGGGAGTGGGAGGTACAAACTTTTGGGTGGAAGATAGGCTCAAATATGTATTGTATGACACAAGGAATATAGCCAATATTTTATAATAACTGTAAGTGGAAAGAAATCTTTAAAAATTGTATTAAAATTTTTTTTATAGCCGCACCTGTGGCTTATAGAAGTTCCTGGGCCAGGACTGAATCCAAGCCACAGCTGTGACGTGGCAATGCCAGATCCTTTAATCCATTGTGCCAGGCCAGGGAATCAAACCCATGCCTCTGCAGTGACCTTAGAAGCTGCAGTAAGATTCTTAACCCACTGAGCCACAGTGAGAACTCCTTCAAAATTTTTAATTGAAAAAAAGAAATAATTCAGTGTGGAACACTCGCCCCCTAAAAAATAATAATAACAATAATATTCCTTTGTTAGGGCTGTGCTGAGTCTCAAATGAAATCCTAAATGAAACACTGAGCACCATGCACTGTACTGACTTGCTTCTTGGTTGAATCAATGGGCCATTTAGCTTTACATCATTCATTGCTACTGGTTTCATTAGATGGTGACCAGACTATGGCTTTGCCTCCCTCAACCACATAGTTAGAATCAGAACTCATCTCTCCTTATCCCAGTGGCTCAGTGGCATGAATGTTGCAATAAGCAATTTTCTTAAAAATAAATAAAGAGTACCTTCCAGGTACCCCAGATGCTTTAGGTAGTATCTAATGACATGTTTAAGGACAGAACCTGCCGGAACCACCTCCCTCTCCTGAGAAAATAATAACCTCCATAATTGCACACTGACCCAAGAAACATTCTCCTAAGTAAATAATACTCTGTTCAGAAGCATCTTAATTAGGTATTTAAGAGATTGCAACGGCTTCACCTTGCTCCTCAGGGAAGTATTAAGCATCATATCAGGGCCGACAAGACTGAAAAACAAGCCAGCATCAAGAAAATAAACCTTGTCATTGATTTTCCATCTGAAGGCAGAAGGGTGGGGCTCTGGGGAGAGGAGCTGTTGGCCAACCATGGGGCAGCCTCCTGCAAAAATGGAGGCAGCTGCCCTAAAGTTGGCCACAGGTCAAGGTGAGATACAGCTCCTCCTTGTCCCATCTCCCCAGAATTAGGAGTTGGGGCTCTGCAGGAGAATGCTTTTTTGCTGCCATAGTTGTTGAAACAACAGATGTAGGGGCTGCTGGGACTTCATGTTCAGTGGGAGGGGAAGGAGTCGTCTCTGTGTCCTTCTAGTTCTCATTGTCCTTGGATGATGGAAGTCCCTGGAGAGGCCAGGGAGCCTGCTCCCACCCATTCTCTTTTTCTTTCTTTTCTTTCTTCCTCCATCTCTTTCCTGTCTTCCACTTCTAACCATCTCATTCTCCCTCTGTCTCCTCTTCTTCTTTTACCTTCTTTCTTTCTGTTCAACAATCCCCCCTTCCTCTGTCTTCCCTTTTCCTCCTCCCTCTGCTCTCTTCCTCCTCAACTCTCTTCCACTTCTTGGCTCCACATCTGGAACTCCAAGGAGCCTAGACTCATCCTTACCACCCATACAGCAAACACCACATGGCAGGCCCTTGGGTGCTGGGAAAGTGATGAGACTTTGGGAAAATCAACCCTAGCTTCTTGCCAGGAACTGAAAAGGAGAGACTCCTCAAACCTTGCTCTTTTGCTCACAGGCATCATCCAGGATGCCTCAGGATCAAGGTCATAAAGATATCGGGTCAAAGATTTCTGCAGATACACAGGGTCTGCCCTTGAGAGCTTGCAGGGTGTACACACACTTAGAGGTGGAGGGTCGTGAGGTTCTCAGCATGCTGGGGTCCATGAGCCATCAGTCAATCAAGAGGTCCTGGAGCACATGGGTCACTTTCTCACCTTGGCTTGTGGCCCCCAGAACATGCCCTTTTATCTTCATTCTCAGAGCCCTTCTTTTCCAGCACAGAGGGCTTTGTCAGTGTGGACGGAATCAAAGGAACCTTAGAGACTGGCCTGATCTAGAATCCCTTTTTTTTTTAATCGAAGTATAGTTGATTTACAATGTTGTGCCAATTTCCCTGCAGCAAAGTGACTTGGTTATATAGACATTCTTTTTTAAATATTCTTTTCCATTCTGGTCTATCCCAGGGGTCTGAACATAGTTCCCTGGGCTGTACAGTAGCACCTTGTTGTTTATCCATTCTAAATGTAATAGTTTGCATCTACTGAACCCAAACCCCAAGCCTATTCTACTGCCTCCCCCTCCCCTTTGGCACCCACAAGTCTGTTCTCTATGTCTGTGAGTCTGTCTCTGTTTTATAGATGGATTCATTTGTGCCATATTTTAGATTCTACATATAAATGATGATGTTATCCGGAATTCTTAACCTTAGTGTATGGCCTGGAAGTTTGTATTAGTCTGATTTTGCTTCCATAACAAAGCATCACAGACTGGGCAGCTTAACTAACAGGCCTTTATTTTCTCACAGTCTAGAGGCCGGAAGTCCAAGATCAAGGTGTCAGAAGGTTTGATTTCTTCTGAGGCCTCTCTCCTTGGCTTGCAGACGGCTGCCTCCTCCCTGTGTGTCCTTCCCTCTGTGTGTTCCTGTGCCCTAATCTCCTCTTTTCATAAGGACACCAGTTCTACTGAATTAGGGCGCACCTTAGTGAGCTCATTCCAACTTAACTACCTCTTTAAAGACCCTATCTCCAAATATAGCCCCATTCTGAAATCCTGGGAGTTAAGACTTTAACATAGGAATTTAAGGGTGGGGGACCCATTCAGCCCATAATAGATTTAATGGATAAAACTAGTGGAAAATAGAAAGGGAAGTAATTATGTTTTTTATTTTCACAAACCTTCAGCTGAAAGGTAACATTTCTTTCCTATGTTACAAATGTGGGCAATAAACCATAGTACATTAGCAGCACCTGTGACATTGTCACCAATACAAGTCACAAATGTTTTCACATTAAATAATAGTTGTCACAGACATCCTGAAATATTGTTTCTACTCATAACTGCTTTGAAATTACTGTTTTTATACTCACTGCTGGGTCTTGTTTTTTATTGCATTTTTTAAGAAGCATATAGGTTACTATGTAACAAATTTGTTATTTTCACGATGTTAATTTTATGATAATATAATTGCAATCCATTGCAAATTCAATTTTATTTTATGCACTTCAAAACGTTATTCTGAGAAGGGGTCCAGAAGCCCTAGGGGGCTGCCAGAGGGATCCCTAGTGCACAAAAGAAGGCTGGACCTAGTTGAAATCTTTTGTTTTTCCAAAGGAGGGTAAGGGGGCCCAGAGGGGGAAATTCAGTTGTCTATGGTCACACAGCTGGCGAATGGAAGGGCTGGGCCAGAGCTGATGATCTCATGGTCCCTAGCCCACTGCTTGGTCCACTCCATCACATTTGCTAGCTGTTCTCCTCTGGTGAAGACTGGTAGAGGATCATTAGCTGTGATACAGATTTTCAAAATCCCTTCATATTAGTAGCATATCCATATGACCTCCAGATGTGCAGCCTCCAGGGTCACTCTTCCCTTTAATAGCCAACTAGCCGCAGGAATTCAGGGCCCTGGGGAGGGTGTGCGGAGCTGGGACTGGAAAGTCAAATGGGCAGAGCCTGAAAACTTTCTTTCTTTTTTTTTTGTAGGCAACGGTTGTTTGTTTCTTTGTTTTGTCTTTTGTCATTTTAGGGCAGCACCTGTGGCATGTGGAGGTTCCCAGGCTAGGGGTCCAATTGGAGCTGTAGCCTCCGGCCAATGCCACAGCCACAGCCACAGCAACGCGGGATCCGAGCCATAGCTCACGGCAACGCCGGATCCTTAACCCACTGAGCAAGGCCAGGGATCGAACCCGCTACCTCATGGTTCCTAGTCGGATTCGTTTCCGTTGAGCCATGATGGGAACTCCCTTTAAGTCCTACCAAAAAGTATTGACTTATATCCCAGGGGCAGTGGGACGCCACTGAGAGAGAAGGTAGGGTGGGACACGGTATGATTTGCATTTTGGACATATTGCTCTGGCGACAGTGGAGAGATGGATGGAAGGGGGCCACTGAGGGGGCCGTTTCAGTAATCCTGTTGTAAGTGATGAGGGTCGGACCTAAGGTGTTCGTGGAGGAGGGTCCAGAGGCGATCTGATGAAAGATGCAGAAGGTGGAATTTCCACGTGTGGACTCACACCTGCCTGGGTAGGGGTGGCTGACAGAGACGGGGGCACTGAGGTGATTCCCAGGGGTCTCCAGTGGTCGCTGAGACCGTGGTGGTGCCACTCCTGTAACGAGGAACGAGGAAGACGCGCAGGCTCTGTGAAGAGTCTGGCTTATTAGGCACAGGATGGCTGAGCCGGGGGTCGGGGGGTGGGAGGCAGAGGAGGTGCGCTCAGTGCACAGGTGCTGCTTGAGCTTGCGAGGGTGGGCTGGGCAAGTCGGGACCCTGGGAGCACCAGGCTTAAGTGGCAAGCGGAGGACAAGGAGGAGATGGGCAAACAGCAGCCTAGGTCTCAGGAGTACTGTCGTGGGAGTCAACACGCAGAGGAGAAATGGGCACTGAAGTTGTGTGCCCAGCGTGTCCGCTGGGTGTGGTCATCGGCCACTCTGATCTTTTCTCTGTGGCCTGGGGGACACCAAGTGACTGGGAAGTGAATGGTGTAGAGGAAGGACAGAGGGTACAGAGGCAATTCCATGAAGCTTGGCTGTGATGGGCAGGAGACAACCAGGTACCCCTGGTCCCCTGCCCCGCCTCCCAGGGTCCTCCTAGGACCAGAGTCATGTCACTGTCGGGCCAGGCAGCCAGCCACAGCTGGCTTGAGGCTGTGCTTTCCATCCAAGCAGAACTACGTGGACACAGGGAAATTCGAACGGTGTCAGCAGCCTCACGCCCCCAGCTTGAGCCACCTGCACTACCTGCCTGTGCAGAGTGTAACAACACAGGGAGGCTTGTACACTGACACACACGTATAACACATCGCAGAATCTCAACTTCACACCTCAACCGGGTATCAGCAGATCTGTTTGTACAGACCCTGGACAGAGGGGCGATCGTTTAACGTAGTGGACATTATTCGAACGCGCATTTTTCACCGGTGGAGATCCAGGCATGCTCTCCGAGGCAGCTTTTGGTAACGCTTGAGAGACGGCCTAACCAGTCACTTCCGGCTCACCGGCTCTTTACCGGCACCATCCATCATGCCCGGCGTTAATGGGAATGTCGTCAGTGCTTCTGGATTCTCCTGCACCTCGACTTTAAAGAGCAAGATTATCATTTTTGACAAGCTGGGATCCCCAACCACCCGCACATGGCTTCAGGCGTTGGAGACCCTCACCTTGAAAGTGCTTCTCCTCCTGGCCCACCCGAGGGAAGTCAGTTTGCCTCAGCTTTGGGGGAGGAACTAAGCCAAGGTGCCTTCCCACAGACTGATTAGGGCTTGCACTTAATTACAGGTGTTCTACCATTTCTGCAAAAGCTGCCACATGTCTCTCCTGATGGTGGATATTTATCTGCTTCCCAAGGCTGGGAGAGGCCCTGTGCTCAGGCTTCCCCAGGGTTCTGATAAGTTGCTGGGCTCCCGATGAACTTCAGGTGGTTGTAGTGAGACCAGCCCTGGGCCCCATTGCTGCAATAACTGCACCTGGACAAACATCTCCTCCAGCAACAGAATATAAAGAAACTCTAAGGGAATGAAAATAACTGCACCCAGCCCTAGGTGGGGCAATTATGAACAATAAGATATGAAAGGTCCACAAACCAACTGCCGTTCCTGGGGTGCTGGGAGCTAAGGCAGGGCACTGCACATGATGCCTGCACACGGCACTGCCAAGGGGGTGGGCAGACCTCCTAAGCCACAGATCCACCCCTACCTGCTCCTCGTTTAAGGAGCTGGCCTGCCCCTCCCCAGCCCCAACCCCTAAATCCCCCTCCCCCAGCCCCAGGACCCTGTTACCTGTTTTCCCTCCGCCTTGCTGCAGCATGAGTCTCAGTAAAGCCTGGCCTGAATTGCTCTTCTGGCCTCTTATCAATTTCCATTGATTAAAGGGTCCAAGAGCGCAGGTTGGAAACAGTAGCGCTGTTAATCTCGGTGACATTTGAAGGGGGCTTTCTTGGAGTTCCCGTCGTGGCTCGGAGGTAACGAACCCGACTAGTAGCCATGAGGATGCAGGTTTGATCCCTAGCCTCGCTCAGTGGGTTAAGGACCCAACGTTGCCTTGGGCTGTGGTGTAGCTCGCAGACATGGCTCGGATCCGGTGTTGCTGTGGCTGTCGTGTAGGCCAGTGGCCGTAGCTCCAATTTGACCCCTAGCCTGGGAATTTCTGTATGCCATGGATTTGGCCCCAGAAAGACAAAAAAAATGAAGTGGGCTTTCTTAGATCCCAAAGAGGATATAAAAATATTGCCCAGTTATTACGTCCCTGGATTAATCTCTTTGACCAAGAAAACCTGTGAATCAGAAGAACAAATGCATGTGTCCCTAAGCCAGTCCCCTAAAATGAGCCTTTCCTGGGGACTAGTGAGATTAAGGGGCTCGACAGCCAGGTGAGGAGTGAGTGAGTGGAGAGGCTGCAAGGGTGAGCGAAGGTGGGTCAGGGAGGGCGGGAGAGCACGTGAGGCCAGGGGCTGGGGTGCAGAGCGAAGACCCACAGAGCTATGCAGAGCAGAGTCTGGCTTCAGTCTCCAGCACGCTAATTTTTTCCAGTCAGCCTTGACTCTGAACGTGGGTTCAGACACTCCTCCTTGACAACGGTCCCTAATAGCCCTGTGTTATTGCTGCCTGTCTGTCCAGTTCAGGGGTTACTGGGTTCTGGTTACATTTCTACTTCTGGCTCATTCCCTCCAAGAGTGATTGGTGATATTTTAAATTCCACATATAAGTGATGTTATATGGTATTTGTCCTTCTCTTTTTGACCCAGTTCACTCAGTATGAGATTTTCTAGTTGAATCCATGTTGCTAAAAATCGCGTTATTTTGTTCTTTTCTTTTTTTCTCTTTTTCAGGGCCACACCTATGTCATATGGAGGGTCCCAGACCAGGGGTTGAATTGGAGCTATAGCTGTTGGCCTACGCCACAGCCATGGCGATGCCAGATCCAACACGTCTGTGATCTACACCATAGCTCATGGCAATGCAGGATCCTTAATCCACTGAGCAAGGCCAGGGATTGAATTATCATCCTCATGGATACTAGTTGTGTTCGTTACTGCTGAGCCACAACAGGAACTCCTATTTTGTTCTTTTTTTATGGCTGATAGTATTCCACTGTATATATGTACCACATCTTCTTAATCCATTCACCTATCAATGAACATTTCAGTTGTTTCCATGTCCTAGCTATCGTGAATAGTGCTATTATGAACATACAGGTGCACGTATTTTTTGAACTGTGGTTTTGTCCAGATATACATCCAGGAGTGGAATTGCTGAATCATAGGGCAGTTCTATATTTAGTTTTCTGAGCACCCTCCGTACTGTTTTCCATAGTGGTTGTACCAATTTACATTTCCACCAACAGTGCAGGAGGGTTCCCTTTTCTCCACACCCTCTCCAGCATTTGTTATTTGTGGACTTGTTAATGATGGCCGTTCTGACTGGTGTAAGGTGGTACCTCATCTACAAAACAGAAACAGACTCACAGATATTGAGAACAGACTTGTGGTTGCCAAGAGGGAGGCAGGAAGAAGTGGGATGGCTGGGGAATCTGGGGTTGGTAGATGCAAACTATTGCATTTAGAATAGATAAGCAATGAGGTCCTATAGTATAGCACCAGGAATTTTATCCAGTCTCGAGATAGACCATGATGGAAGATAATATGAAGAAAGGAATGTGTATATATATATATATATAGTTGAGTCACGATGCCGTATAGCAGAAATTGACTCAACACTGTAAATCAGCTATGCCCTAATAAAAAATACGTTTTAAAAAAGTGACTGGGAGTTCCCATCTTGGCTCAGCGGTAACAAACCCGACTGGTATCCATGAGAATGCAGGTTCAGTCCTGGCCTCACTCAGTGGATTAAGGATCTGGCATTGCCGTGAGCTGTGGTGTAGGTTGTAGATGCAGCTCTAATTCAATCCCTAGCCCAGGAACTTCCATATGCCGTAGGTTCGGCCCTAAAAAGAAAAAAAAAGAAAAAAAAATTTTTTTAAATTAAGAAAATAGAGTGACTGGTAAAGCAGGACTGTGCAGGGTACAGGGCTCAGGGTGAATGCAGGCCAGGGCTCACATTAGCACCTGATGCAATCCTGGCTCCAGAGATCAGGAGGAGGCAGAAGCTGTAATGTGGACAGTAGGGTTTGGGCTGATAGAATCTGCTGCGTTTTCCTCATCTGCACCATCTCCTACCCCCACTGCCATTTCCAAGGGAAGAGAGTGTGTGTGGAGTGAGTGAGTGAATAAATGAATGAACGTGTTTAACCACGCCTGGCTTAGTCTCCCCACGGGACCCTCAGTCGCTTCCCTGGTGTAGAATGTTCTTCACATGTTCTGTTTTCCAGCCCCTCCCTTACCATCACTGACTTAGCTCAGATGTCACTTGTACATATTACTCCATCTTCCTGAAAGACAAACATGATCCTGTCACCTCTGTGTTTAGAACATACATTTATTTATTTATTTATTTATTTATTTATTTATTTATTTATTGCTTTTTAGGGCCACGCCCTTGACATATGGAAGTTCCCAGGCTAGGGGTCAAATTGGAGCTGCAGGTGCCGGCCTATGCCACAGCCACAGCAATGCCCCATCCCAGCCGCATCTGCGACCTGCACCACAGTTCACAGCAACACCAGTATCCCCATCCCACTGAGTGAGGCCCAGGATCCAACCTGTATACTCATGGATACTAGTCAGGTTCATAACCCTCTGGGCCACAGTGGGAACTCCTGGGTTTAGAACTTTTAAATGCCTTCCCATTGTCATGAATTTATTCAGCAGATACACATTGAATTCCTTGTGCCAAGGTTGCATCCTGTCTGCTAGTGCCTGGGACTGATCCTGGTTACAGGCAAGACTGCAGAGAAAGTCTGTCTCCTCGTGGGACTTACATTCTAGTGGATGAGAGCGCCAACAAACAAGTAAAAATAAACCAGAACGTTCCGGACTGTAGCCCTCGGAGCACACAGCACTGGCAGATGGAAGGCCCATGTGAAGTGTTTCTTTGTCATCCCATTCACCTCTGCTCTGCTGTTTCTCTCCCTGAACCTCTTTCTTTCTCTCTGACATACACATTTCCAGTTTTCTTGAAGGTCACAGGAAGCTCTGGGTCAGCAGCTTCCACCAACATGAAATGGAACACCCGGGGGGGGGGGGCGCCTGCCAGAGTTGTTGGCTTTAGGGCTGAGAAAAGGCCTTGATCAAGTGACTCCAGGCAGGGACATTTTGTCTCAGAGGCCAGCCACCACCCCTGCCCTCCAGCTTCCGTCTTCCCCTCCGCTCCCTTCCCCACAGTCTGAGCATGAAAGGCAGCGGGTAAGCCCTGGTGAAAATTCCCTTTTAGTCCTGGGGACCAGGAAAGCTGGGTTCCAGTACTCCCCGTGCCCAGTTGACCTCAGGAAAACCTCCTGGGGGCCCCCGCTTCTCATCCCTGAGATGTCAGTGTTGTGTTAGATGATGTCTGCGGCCCCTTGCAGCTCTGGGTTTGACCAGCATCTTGCTTTCCGATTGGCGAGTTACTATTTCCCAGTAGCTGTCTCAGGGGCAGCTCTGCTCCGAATATTAATTTTGTGATGTGAAAAATGTGGTTGTAGGGTGGGCCACCCGTCCAGTCAAGACTTTCTGGTGCCGTGTTACCTCTTGCAGCACCTGCCCTCTCCATCCACTTCCTGCGGCTGTAAAGCAAGAGGAAGATGGAATTCTAAAATAAGCAAAGCACAGCAGCAGTTCCCATTGTGGCTCAGCAGAAAGGAACTCTACTAGTGTCCATGAGAACGCGGGTTCGATCCCTGGCCTTGAGCAGTGAGTTAAGAATCTGGTGGCGTTGCTGTGAGCTGCAGTATGGGTTGCAGACATGGCTCGGATCCTGCGTTGCTGTGGCTGTGGTGTAGGCTGGCATCTGAAGCTCCAATTCCGCCCCTAGCCTGGGAACTTCCATATGCCTCAGGTGTGGCCCTAAAAAGCAGAAGAAGGAAAGAAGGATGGAAGGGAGGGAAGGAGGAAGGAAGAAAGGAAGGAAAGAGGAAAGAAAAGCAGAGCAGAACAAAGGAGTAGGTCTCTGCTAAGGGGTCGTTAGTGCTAACACCAGGTTTTTCCTGCTCTCTGCCTTCTGGATAAGTGGTAGGGTTGCACTTTTTGCCCCCACTGTTTGGATGAAGCCATGTGATTAATTCTGGCCAATAAGCTGTGAGTGGATGTGATGCACATCATTTCTAGGCCAGAGCATTTAGGTGACAGGGGAAACCCCTCAGTGCTCTTTTTTTTTTTTTTCCCTTTTTATGGCTGCACCTGCCGCATATGGAAGTTCCCACACTAGGGGTCGAATCAGAGCTGCAGCTGAAGCCTATACCACAGCCAGGGCAACCCTGGATCTGGGTCCCAGCTGCGACCCCTGCTGTGGCTTGCAGTGACATGGGATCCTTAACTCACTGAGCTAGGCCAGGGATTGAACCCTTATTGTCACAGATGCTGTGTCAGGTTCTTAACCCGTTGAGCCACAGCAGGAACTCCCTTTGGCACTCTTGACAACGTTCGAGGAGTCTGCTCAGTCAGTCTGGGTTTCTGAATGATGATCACATTAAACAGAGTGTCCAGTTTATCCTAGACAGACGTGTGACATAAACAGGAAATACCCTTTGTTACTTAGGTCTCTGAGACATGGGGGTTGTTTGTTACTGCAGCATAACCCAGAGTGTCCTGACTGTTACACAAACCTAGATTCTGGCCAGAGCAGTGGACAACATGGTTTATTTCTCCTGAGCAACTTTCACTCATTCTTCGTTGGCGAGAGCAAAGAACACACGGTGCCTAATGTGGAAGTTTAACTGTGTCTTTCCTTCTCATCTTCCAGGGTAACATGCTCAAGGATGAAAAGGTCTTGGAAATACACCATCAAGGTAAAGATCTGTGCAAATTCCTGCTGCACCAATTCATATTTTCTAGTATGGGGATCTGCGTGTCCTCTGCCTCATCTCCCCAGCCTGACTCCTTACCCAGCACAAGGAGTTTCCTTTCCCTCACAAGCCCCATCTCAGTCAGATGGGTGCGCAGGCGTGGAGGAAGAGAAAACAAGGAGACATTTCCCAACTTATTATTTTACGTGCCAGGGAAAAAATTGAAATATTCATTAGGAAATTATCTTTAAGAGCCCATGTGAGGGATGAGAAGAACTTTCCTTACGGTTTTCAGTAACGTTGGTAGATGGCGCGATTTACTCTGAATAATATCCAGAGGGATTATTACTGCCGTCCAACCTGCTGTTTGCCTCAGACAGTTATTTCCAGGGAAACTCGATTATATGCAGAAGGATTTTAATGTCTGACGATGACCCCAGAGTAGATGATTTCAGTATGGACTTGGGAAGAAATTTTAGCAGAAAATTTCCTGTTGAGAAAACTCTACAAGTATAGAATTTTCATGTACCATCATATCGGCTTATTATCTCCAAAGCAGAATTTGGGGGGGTTCCTGTTGTGGCTCAGCAGGTTAAGAACCCAACATTGTATCCATGAGGATGCAGGTTTGATCCCTGACCTCACTCAGTGGGTTAAGGATCAGGTGTTGCCACAAGCTGTGGCATGGGTCACAGATGCGGCTTGTATCCTGTATGGTTGTGGCTGTGGCTGTGGCGTAGGCCTGCAGCTGCAGCTCTGATTCAATCCCTAGCCTGGGAACTTCCATATGTCGCAGGTACAGCCCTTAAAAAAACGTAGAAATTGGGGTGTCCCTAGTATAGCACCAACTAACACTTTACTGGCAAAAGGTGTCTGTGCAGTCATAATTATCAATGACAGAATTTCTGTCAATGCCCTGGACATGCCCCGTTGGCACCACTGTCCCTGGCTGGCTCCCAGGTTTGGCGTTAAAAGGCTTGGACTCAGCCTAGCTCAGAAATACTAAGCAAGTCAGTTGATTTCTCCAAGACTTGATTTCCTTATCAGCACAATGGAGATAAAGGTATCTGCCTTCTAAGGGGGTTAGGAGGCTCTGTTGCATCTATGGCTCAGTTCTGGTCATGCTCTCCCACTTAAATTTTCCATTCCCGTCGCTTTGCTGTGTTGTCCCGTATGGTAGCCACCACATGCGTGTGGCCATTTCCATTTCAGTTCATATTAAGATGGGATAAATTGGATATTTGGTTCTTCCGTTGCACTAGCCACATTTCAAATGTTCAACAGCCGCCTGGGGTGAGTGGCTACTGTATCAGACAGCTCAGACACTGAACGTTTCCCTAATTGCAGAAAGTTCTATTGGACAGCACTGGCTAGCGTTTCTTTGTTCAAATGAAATCCTGTGAGAAGGATCCCTATGGAAAACAGATAAGAAGAGATGCTCTCGGAGTTCCTATTGTGGCTCAGTGTGTTAAGAACCTGACATGAGTGTCCGTGAGGATGTGCGTTTCATCTCTGTCCTGGCTCGGTGGTGTTGCCACAAGCTGTGGTGTAGGTCACAGACTCAGCTCGGAGCCCGTGTTGCTGTGGCTATGGTGTAGGCCGGCAGCTACAGCTCTGATTCTACCCTGAGCCCGGGAACTTCGCTATGCTGTGGGCGTGGCCCTAAAAAAAGAGAGATGCTCTGATTGAAACCAGGTGGCGAGCGCAGAGTCCCGCCTATCCGCCACCTCTCCTGGCCATCTGGCCTCTCGGAAGGCTGTGAGGAACCGCGCAGGTGTCCTGGGAGCAAAGTTGGAAAACCACTGGCTCACAGGCTAAAGCCCAGGCGGCTCTGTAGGTGCCCCTTTACGCCCCAGCCTAAGCCTACCGTGTTCTCCCCGCTCACCCCCACGTCGCCCTCCCTCCCCAGCACGACAAGTGCCCTCTCCCTCAGATGGCCTTCCCCTCCTCGGCTCCCTGATCATCTTCCGGGCCCCTGTCTGAGTGCTGTGGAGTAGATCCCGCTCAACAAGTGGGGTTAGTCACCCTCTGCATCCGTTACTGGTGCCTTAACCGTCTCGGCTTGGGTCTGTCTCCCCAGCTGGCCCGTGCGCTCCCGGAGGGCAGGGACCCTGTGCCCTTTGCCTCCGTGTGCATGGTACACAGGCGGGACTTCGGAAATGTTTGTGCAGAGGATGAGCAGAAGTCGGGTGGGGGCCTGCCATGGGCCTGTCTCCCCAGCTACGCTCTGGGGCCGGGGTGCTGTCTTATGAAAACAGGACAAAGTCACACTATCCCACTGCATGATAATCCAGCCCTGTTTCTGGGCAACACAGCTGCCTGCAGTTCTCGGGTCCATCCCCAGTGGGATGGGAGGGGACAGCATGGCAGGGTCAGGCCTGGAGCTCATGGTTCCTCGTTCTTCCCTCCCACAAATACTTGTTAGGCGCCTACTGCATGCACAGCAGTATTTAGTGGGGGGAATGGAGGCCTGGCAAAGCAACACCATCCTTGCTCTCAGGAAGTTCACATTCTAAGTGAAATAAACAAAAAGTAAGTAAAGCATATATTTTGTCAGATGGTGCGATGGAGAAAATTAAGCCTGGAAGGGAGGGCGGGGAGTGGGTGGAGAGCAGTGCCCAGGAGGCCGTGGTGTGAAGGAGGCTGAGCAAAGGGGTCAGGGGGAGGGGAGTGACGTAGAGTCCTCGCAGAGGGAGGCGTGTGGACGTCCGGGTGAAGGGTGGCCTGGACAGAGGGGATGGCAGGGACCAAGGCCCCGAGTTGGGAGGGTGCTGGGTATGTTTAAGGCCAGACCAGGCAAAGCCTTGTAGGTCTCTGGCTGTGGACTGAACTATGTGCCCTTCAGATTCCCATGTTGAAGCTCTAACCTTCAAGGGAGGGTATTTGGAGGTAGGGCTTTGGGAGGTAATTAAGGTTACATGAGGATGGGGTCCTGGAGTTCCCATTGTGGCTCAGCCGACATGAATCTGACTAGCATCCCTGAGGATGCAGGTTCGATCCCTGGCCTTGCTCAGTGGGTTAAGGATCCGGCGTTGATGTGAACTGTGGTGTAGTTTGCAGAGGTGTCTCAGATCCCGTGTTGCTGTGGCTGTGACTGGCCGGTGGCTACAGGTCTGATTTGACCCCTAGCCTGGGAACCTCCCTATGCCGTGGGTGCGACCCTAAAAAGACAAAAAAAAAAAAAAAAAATGAGCGTGGAGCCCTAATTGGAAAAGACTGGTGGCCTTAGAAGAGGAAGGAGAGAGGTATTGCGCCAGTGAGCGCACAGTGAGGGGCCGTCTGCAAGCCCCTGACCTCAGCAGGCTCACACCTTGATCTTGGACTTCTGGCCCTCTGAACTCAGAAAGATAATTGTCTGTCGTTTAAGCCCCAAGTCTGTGGGATTTGTTATGGCCACCCAAGCAGACAGGCCACCTCCACAGAGACTTCAGCTTTTACCCTGAGTTGGGAGCCCTAGGAGGGTTCGAATGAGGAGCAACACCTACTGACCTATGGTTAAAAGAATTTGTCTGGCCTCCGTGCTCGGAACAGAGGGGACAAGAGGAGGGAGACCCGAGAGACGTCAATTGCAAACATCAAAGTCCACGCCACAGAATATACTGCCCAGCAGTAAAAAGGAACAAAGCGATACCTGCTCCAACACGGAGGAACCTCAAAAACATCCTGCTAAGTGAAAGAGGCCAGACGCAAAGACCACACACTGTAGGATTCCACTTGTGCGAAGTGTCCAGAAAAGACGTGATGGCATGTTGTCAAGCGAGACTGTGGTGATGAGTGTGTAAGTATAAATTTACTGAAAATCACTGGTTTGCCCCAGGGTGGTGAGAGTACTCAGACACTCTTCTGTGGGCATAGCAAATAGGATTTGCTGATGGAGTAAAGGTGAGATGTGAGCAAAAGAAGAGGCAGAGAGGAGTTCCCGCTGTGGCAAAGTGGGTTAAGGATCGACTGCTGTGTCTTGGGTTGCTGCAGAGGTAGGGGTTCAATTCCCTGGCGCGGCACACTGCTTTAAGGATATAGCGTTGCCACAGCTGTGGTGTAGGTCACAGCTGTGGCTCAGATTCGATCCTTGGCCCGGGAATTTCCATATGCTGTGGGTGCGACCAAAAAGGGGAAAAAAAGAGGCAAGGATTGACCCTGGTCCAAGCCCGTTACAAATTTTAGCCGGTTTAATCCCCATAAAAATTGTATGATAAAGATATCATAGGGGAGTTCTGGTGGTGGCTCAGCGGTAACAAACCTGCCTAGTACCCGTGAGGACACAGGTTCGATCCCTGGCCTTGCTCCATGGGTTAAGGATCTGGCATTGCTGTGAGCTGTGGTGTAGGTCGTAGACGCAGCTCGGATCTGGCATTGTGGCTGTGGTATAGGCTGGCAGTTACAGCTCCAGTTTGACTCCTAGCCTGGGAACTTCCATATGCTGCAGGTGCGGCCCTAAAAAGACAAAAAAAAAAAAGGTACCATAAAGAGATAAAAGATTATTAACCCCACTTTACAAATGAGAAAACTGAGGCACTGCAAGGTGAAGCAACTTGCCCTCAGTCCCATATTTAGGATGATTCCAAAGATCTAGATGAGTGGCGTTGCCATGCATTAAGATGAGGCGAGCCTGGGACAGGAGCTGGTGTGTAGTCACAGAAGGGCAGGAGGGCCCATGTGGACATGTCAAGTCTGAGAGGCCCCCTGGATGGGATAACCAGTTGGGGGCTTAAAGGAGGTTACTTTCTGTGGGACCCCTTGCCTAAGCTTCAACTGAATGTGTTTTTATTTAGAAAGGCAACTTGGAGCTGTCCCAGCACAGTGGGGGTTGGGGGGGGCTGTGCAGAGTGGGGTCCTACGCAGCAGGGACCTGGACGCCAGGGGAAGTATCAGATTATACCTGCGGAGTCCGGTCATCACGGGGCTCCCGATTTTCTGCCCCACCCTCCGGACAAGCAAGATGCGAGGAAAATTCTGGTTTTCAGACATGAGTCAGCACACTTGGTGATTCTAAGAACCCCGGGCCATGACTAAGTTTCCCTTCAGACAGAGCCTCAACACAGAGATTTGGGTAATTCATGTAATTTGGGGAATTAATTGACCCGATATGGTCTCACCTGGACTATACAGGTCTCGCCAACCTTTGAGCTGCAATTAGAGGTTGTTACACATTGCCCTGTTGACCGGCTTGCCAGAGACTTCTTTTGGAGTTTACCTGGCGGCAAGGACATGACTTCATCTGGCGTATGGGCTAAAATAGTGTCTGTGCTTTCAGCCCTGCGGTGTGTGGAGCAGAATGGGTGGGAAGGCACGAGACCGGCTTTGGACAGTCCCCAGGCTGCTTACACAGGGGACAAGCAGTCGGGCTGGATGATCTTCATATCTTACCTGTATTAGTCTGCTAGCCACCCGCCCCCCCAAACAGAGAATCACAGAGGAGGTGACTTAAACAACAGACTGTGTTGTCTCGCAGTCCTGGAGGCTGGAAGTCCAAGATTAAGTTATCAGCCGGGTTTGGTCGCTCCTGAGGCCTCTCTCCTTGGCTTGTAAGATGGCCGCCTTCTCCTTGTGTCTTCACATGGTCTTCCCTCTGTGTCCTAATCTCCTCTTCTTCTTCTT
>PVHT021183632.1:4729568-4806146 GCA_004024745.2 Catagonus wagneri
TTCTTCTTCCTTCCTGTCTCCTTCCTTCCTTCCTCTCTCTTCTTCCTTCCTGTCTCCTTCCTTCCTTCCTCTCTCTCTCCTTCCTTCCTTTTTTTTTTCCTCGTCTGTAACATGTGGAAGTTCCTGGGCTAGGAACCGAACCCGCGCCACAGCAGTAACCAGAGTCACAGCAGTGAAAACGCCAGATCCGTAACCTGCTGCACCACCAGAGAAGTCCTACATGTATACTTTTTTACAGGAAGGCACTGCTAGGTAAATCGAGGGAAGATTGTGCTTTATTTTGTTTGAAATTGAATCAAAAATCATTCACCACTTTAGAAAACTCACATTTTCTACAGCACACATTCAGAAAACGAGCCTCTAATGCAACACTGTTCACGGCGCTTGAGTCATTGGTATGACACCCCTGTGCCACTTTGCCCGGGTAGCTGCCGCATTCATTCTAGCTAGTGATGCAGTTTCTCCCCAGGCTGTCCCCTATCATAGCCGAGAAATCTATTACTCTAATTTACTCTCTTTCCATGCCTTCTGTCAGAGCCAGGGCATCATATATTTTCTTGAAATTATGAGACAGGTAGTTATATTATCTATGAATTTTACTTAAAGATTGTCAAGGGAATGCTAAATATTTTTAAATGGTGGCTATAACATACAGGTTGAGAAATTCTGCTGTAAGACACCATGTGGGTATCAGCGTGAGCGCCTTGTACATTTTGCATTTCTTCAGCTTCCAGGCACCGGAGCAACCTCGGAAGGAAGGGGACTCCTTCGCTTTTGTCATTTCTCCTGCTTCTAACCCAGTGAGGCGCTGGCATCTGCACTGGCCACTGTTCATTACTTTAGACAGTTGTCACCACAGAGGCCTTTGGACTTCTGTCGCCGTGGTCAGAGGACATGGCTGAAAGCACGCTTCTCCAGGCAGCTGGCAACAGCCCAAGGAGCCAGGTCACCTGGAAGCCCGGCTGGGGCAGAACCATGGGGACCGAGTTGTCACTGGTGATGTCACTGGGCGTGGCGGGGCATGGGTGCACCCTGGGGCACGCCACCTTGCCACCCTGACATTTGTTTGTGCTCCAGCTTCATGCCAAGCCTGGGTGCCAGCACCTCCCAAGCCTTGGGGCCTGGGGCTTAATTAGTGGCACAGCACATAAATGAGGTCTGGCTCCCCTGGGGACAGCCACCCTCCCTGGGGTGCTGCAGCTGCTTCCCAACTTCTCTCCCTGGCCCAGATCGGTCTTACTGCTCCAGGTGACCTGGGATGTCGCCGAGAGAGGCCGCCTCGGCACCCAGCCAGAAGGGGCCCTGCAGTTTCCCTCCGGGCACCTGCTGTGGTTTGCTGTCCCTTTGTGAAGGTCCCCTCCCCTCTCCCTCCTCCTCCAAGTCATTTGCCACGGGCTTCCATCTGAGAATCCCCAGACCCAAAGCCAAGCCCCTTCCCGGACCACCCCCCAGAGAGATCCGTCTGCAGGGCAGTGGACCACCTGCATCACTGCTGTTCAAAATGCAGGTCTCCAGGTCCCATCCTGGACCCACAGAATCACAGTCCCCGAGGGGATGTGACCCTGGAATCTGCATTTTGATATGGGCTCCCCAGGTGATTCTGTTTTCTCTAAACTTGGGGAGTCCTGACCTACAGCATAAAATACAGTTGCCCTTATGTCACCAGCAACTTTCACAGCTGGGCTCTGGTCTACCCACCCAGCCTCACTTGTCACAACTGGACTCACAGGGAACTTGTCATTTCCCAGCATCAAGCGAGGGCTCTGCACTCTCCACAATCCTCTACACGAGCTCTTCCTTCTGGAAGAACTATCCCTCCTTTCGCCCTTGCTGACTCCTGCACACCTTGAAGACAAGTTCGGGTAGTACCTCCCATGGAAGCCTTCCCTCGCTCCCTCCTGATAACTGTTTGTTTCTGCAGCACAAGGTCATACCACGATTATAGCACTTCCCATCCCGTTCTGTCCTCAGCTCTTGAACCCCACCTGGCAACTTACCCACCCCCAGCCCCGCCAAGTGTCAACCCCTGGCGACAGGGGCACTATCTTATCTATCTTTAAAGCCCCGGCAACAAACACCCTTCCTGGTACGTCACGGGTGCTCAGTAAATATTTATGGAACTTTAAGTGGTCTCTTGGACACTAATTTCCCATCTCTTCTTAATTGGGGTTCTGCCTTAGGCTGCTGGGCTTCATTTAAACCGCAGTCATTAAAAAGCAGTTCTTCTGTTTCCTCGGCGTGGTACATATTTAGCCAAAGAGATTTATTTCTCCAATAAACCCTGCCCTCCAGACAGCCACATTCATCTTCTCTTCCTGCTGAGAAATGAAAGGACGTCACAGGGATGTGCCTAGAACTCCTGGGCTGGCGAATGCAGGAAAAGGGACCAGGAAAATTCTTCTAAAGCTCACTGACAGCCAGCAGCTGATCAAGACGGCTCTCCTGGCATTTGTCTCCTGTGTTTGCAGGGTTAAATGAGATTGGGGGAAAAAAACCCTCAAAACTCTTTTCTTTGTTCTCCTGACTGCTCTAATTTTTAATATGAAAAAAGGCAATCTCAGATGTGCATTCTAAGAGCGCTAACCCATCAGGGGATGTGGAGATGACAGGTGGGTTGTTAGCAAACCAACCCACCCCAAGCTCCAAGCTCTGGAAACGCAGGCTGGGGATGTTTCGCAGTTCCTGGTGACCCAAAACTGCTGGAGAATTTCTGCCTGACATTGTGAATTCGGGGAGAAATTCAGTCTTAAGAGATAGGGTTGACACCCATCTGATTTCTTCAGCACAAATCTCTTCCTTTCTGTTTTTCCTGGTTGAGAATTTTGGATCTTTAAGGATTCCTGCTGCTAAACTGTTTTCAGAGTTGCAGACCAACTGTTCTGGTGGAGAGGTTATTGTATTCCCTGCCAACTTATCTCCAGGACATTTAAAGGGCTTGAGGGGAGAGGAAGACTGCAAACTCTAAGTGGACTGGCTGGGAGCTGCATTGGATGTAAACAATATGGCTTGCTTCTAGAATTCTGAAACTTCCGGGTGAGAAGAAACTTTGAAGGTCACCTTGACCAACCCCCCCTTTCCATTCTTAAACTCCTTTTGTAACATTCCCAGCACATGTTAATGATCTAGCCCTTGTTCAGTTGCTTCCAGTGTCAGAGAACTCATTACCCTCTCAGGCAGCCTGTTCCATTTTCCGCTTGCTCTCCTCGCCAGCTCTTTCCTGTGGGAAGCTGACATCGTGCCTCTGTAACTTCTAGGGGACGACCTTGCCTGTGCCTGCTTGTGTCACGGAGAGAGAGGCTTCAAAGCTTTGAGGTTTTCTCTTGTTCAGACTAACCACCTGCTGTTCTGTACACTATCTTTGTGGATCATGGAAACCCACGTTATTTTTACACTTTTTCCTCGTAACGGAGGACAACCAGATGTTTGGGGAGCGCTCCGCCTGGGCACTGTTCACTCCTCCCCAGGATGGTGAATTCCATCCACAGCCATTCACATCAAAGGGATCCCTGTCACCGCTTCAGTAGTTAGTATCTTAATGCTGGGCACGTAGGGGTACCCGATAAATATTTACTGGATGAAGACAAGGATAGATGGATGAAGGGTCAGATGAGTTGGTAGGTGGTTGAATGGGTAAATAGATAAAGGTGTGAATAAGTGAAATTATGACTCAGTAAGTGGAGGAGGCCAGCCTGGAAATACTTGGTTTGGTCAATACCTACCGAACCTCTTCTATACCAATATGGTACTGGGTGGAGAGAAGGAGGGCTTAGGGTGGGGGAGACAATAAGATGTTTATGAAGAAATATACTTAGAATCTTTGTCCTAATGTTGGCAACAAGCTGGACCCAAACCTGTGAAAACACTTTCCTCCCTCTCTAGATCTGATGGTTATTGATATCTCTCTATAGCAAGTCACCAGCAACATAAATCTGGCTCACTGAAATTCCGTCCTGTGATTTGGGATTGAAAGGAGTTGGAACTGGAAGGGATATTAGCAATCAGTCGGTCAAACCTTCGCTTCTATGGGAAAGAGTTAACCAGAGCCATTATAGGGCATTGGTGCCAAAGCCAGTTCTGGAATCCCTGTCTCTTGGCCCCCAGTCTAGCACCTCTTTTCCAGTATCCTTTCTTTGCTCAGAGAGATTATTTTTTAAACCCACATTTAGTGTGTACCTGCTCCAGAGTGTCTGCTTTGCCTTGACTTTGCCCACCTGGGCTGGCTTTGGATTCCACAGACATCATTCATTCATTCCTTCACTCATTTTCTATCCAGCCACACTTGGGAAAGATTTATTATTCCACTTTGACCATTACTATTAAGGATAAACAATGCTCTGTGTATATATTAAAAATAACTTTGAAAATAGTCTCTTTGGATATTTTTGTTAGGTTCTCAACAGTTTCCCTTGGAAGGCGGTATGGAGTAGAAGAAGGCTATGTGTGATTTAAATTTAAAGACGGGCCCGATATGACCTGTGATCAATTTTCAGTGGCTGTTGTGCACTTGGGTTGCAGAGACATTAAGGAAAGCTTGTAAACTACCTAACAGAGCACTTAAAAATCTAATAAATAAGAAATACAATGCCACTGTCAGAAGCTTTGATGGAGGTCGGAGGGAGCCAGAGAAGTAATTTGTGCAATAAATCCTGTGAATTCCCATTACCTTTTTTTTCCCCCTTCAGACAAGCTAAAAATAGAAGTCCCAAATAAATATATGTCAGAGGTAGAAAAGAGAAAATGGTGATTTGGAATGAATGTCTTGATGGTCTAGGCTGGTGCTATAGAAAGTGAAATCAGAGATTATATGCATGTGTGTGATACCGCCATGTTTTCTTGGGAGCCATATTTGATTTGGCAAAACTTCTAAAGGGCTAGTTGAGGGAAAAATGTTCCCGTGTCCCCTAGAAACAGATCAAGGTGAACACAGGGAAGACCCAGGGGAGTATGAATATGGTCCTTATTTGGCTGATGTCTCCTGGTCGTTCCGTGGTCTGACTTCTTTCTGATCATTAATGACCATGACTGAAGAGGGTTCGGTTCTGATATCTCAAACCATCTGGCTTTCCCTCCCATCGTGCGACTACTCTTCTGATGACCCCCAACGACCTCCCTGTAAGTGAGGCCAATGGACACTTGTCCTATTTTATCCCGAGCTTCATCTGGCACTGGTTTTGACCCCTCCTTCCTTGAAATGTGCCTGTCTTAGCTTTCAAGAGACTTGCATTTTATGTTTTTCCTCCTACTTCTCGACGTAGTCATGTTCTCAATATCGTTTGCTGGCTCCTTTTCACCACTTGTATTTGAATGTTGATGTTCCCCCTGGGCTGTCTTCACCCTCTTCTCATGCTACATATACTGAGCAACTAAGATTCTCTACTTTCTGTGTTCACTCACATGTCTTAGCTTGATATCCTCAAATTCATGCTAGATCTGTGCTGTTTAATGTAGTTGCCGCTAGCCACGTGTGGCTATTTGAATTCAAAAATCTCAAAATAAATTTAACATTTGGTTTTTCATTCACATAAGCCACATTTTAAAAAAATTGAAGTATATTTGGTTTATAATATTATGTTAGTTTTGGGTATATGGCAAAGTGATTCAGACATATATATATTATATATTATATGTATGTGTTCTTTTTCAGATTCTTTTCCATTATAGGTTATTACAAGATATTGAGTATAGTTACCTATAAGTAGGTTCTTGTTGTTTACTTTATATAGAGTAGTGTGTAGCTGTTAATCTCAAACTCCTAATTTATCACTCACCATCTCCTTACCCCTTTGATAACCTTAAGTTTGTTTTCTGTGTTTGTAAGTCTATTTCTGTTTCATAAATAAGTTCATTTGTATCATTTTTTAGATTACACAGATAAATGAAATATGATATTTATCCATCCATGTTGCTGCAAATAGCATTATTTCATTCTTTTCGTGGCTTTGCTATAGTTTTTATCCTGCTTTATTTGTTTGCCAGTAACCCATATCACCTGTAAGAAAAGCACCATCTTAAAATTTCCGGCAAAAATTCACTTCATTTCGTGGGATGCAAGTTGGTAAAAGCATGTCTTTTCAGCAAGTATGAATTAGGGCAAGTATTCAAACAGATGAGACCCAAAGTGCTTTCTTTCTAGTTTAATGAGCACCTTAAGTGAAGAGTGAGAGCAGCCCCACAAACTCCATTAACAAATAGTACTTTATTCAGAGAGCCTGATAAACTCCATTTAGCTAGAAGTATTTCTCACACCTAGAGGGTCTCCATTGGAGGGGCTTCAGTTTTCTTTAAGTGACATGGTGCTGGGAAAAACTGGCTAGAACATGTTGAAATTCTCTCCTTGCACAACTGCAGAAGCATATTCTTCTCTGAAGTTGCTCAAGATTATCTTTTTCAAAGTCAGAGCGTTTGAAATGTGTCCACTGTGGCAAGCCCTCCTGACAATTATTTATGAAGATCCGAGATGCGGTAGAATAGAAGGCAGCCAGTGTTCTGGGTTCCGCTGTAGTCCCCAGATAGATATGTTAAATCCAAGCCTCTAGTACATGTAAATGAAATCTGATTTGCAAATAGGGTCTTTGCAGATGTAATCAAGTTCAGGTGAGGTCACACCAAATTGCGGTGGGTCCCCATCCAAAGACAGTGTCTTTACGCGAGGAGATCATCTGGAAACGGAAACAGAAGCAGAGAGAAGAACATGTGAGGACAGAGGCAGAGATGGGATTGGTGCGGTTGCAAGTCAGGGAACATCCAGGTAGAATACCAGCCACCAAGAAGCTAGGAAGAGGCAATGCAGAAATCATCCCCAGACCCTTCAGATGGCGCATGGCCCTGCCAACACCTTGATCTTAGACGTCTGCCTTCTGAAAGCATGAGAGAATAAATGTCTGTTATTTTAAGTTACCCAGGTTGTGGTACTTTGTTATGGCAGCCTGAGCAAACTCAGCCACCATGAGTGCTAAGATCTCCTCCCAGATAGAACAAGACCAAACTCTCTTCCTTCCTGGCTCTTCAGAGGAAACACGGGTCCTAAATTGTCAGACTTTGCAAATATCCTACTCTGCCGCTATGACCACCTGCTAGTGTGGCTGTGTCACTTCTGCTTCCCAATCTCAAAGTACCCTCCAATCTTCTAAATTAAATCTCGACAAGCAGACAACACAGTTTAATTAGAAAAGGGGAGATTTGGAGAAACAGTACGGGACCTGGTTTTCTGGGCATGAATTAACTCCTGAATCCAAGAAATGTTGTGTGTTCTAGTAGAAGGGAATTGACTACAAGACCTACCTCTGAAATTTAATGACTGGAGCCTTAAGTCACTTAAACTCTGTGAACCTCAGACTCCTCATCTGTAAAATGGGTCTATAATTCCCGCTATGCTGATTCTTGGGGCTGTATGGGGGATCAAATGACAGCAAATCTAAGCGAACCAGGCTGAAATGGAAATTGCAGACAAATATAAGGCATTGATTGTATCAGAGCGGCCACAAAACCCAGTTTCTTTGGGCGGAAGTGTGAGTGTGAGAGACTCCTGGAATTCAATACCAGTGTGTTTCGAAAGAGCTCAGAACGAAGAGATCTGCTCAAGGTCAACCCGCAGAACCGGTGACCTACAACTAGAATCGGGTCTCTAAAATTCACCATTCTGCCCTGTTCCTGTCTTCTCACAGAAACTCCTTCTCCCCACCCCAACGGGCTGTACACATTTTCTTTAAAATTTTTTTTTATAATTAAAAAAATTTCTGCCTCTGCTTCTCCAGCCCCACCCGTTCCCACCCCTCTCTTGGTCCTTCTCTGTTCTTCTTCCTCTTTCTCTCCCTCTCCAACCCCATCTTTCGTTTGAAAAGTTTCGAGTAGAATGGATTCCGTGTTCCTTGCCAAGTCTCCACATAAAGAGCGCACTCTGTACTTCAACAGAAATTATCTCCTTTGAAGAATCCCTGCTTTAATCTCCCCCAAGGCAGGTTTTTGTGGTGTTAGAACAAAATGACACAATTCTCTTCCAACTAAAAGCCTTATTAAGTGGCATTCAGAAAATCTTGCACCTTCCTCTTCTGACACCTTCCTTGTAATCGGAGGCTTAATTAATTGGATGAGTTTCAATGATTTTTTTAACGGCATGTGGTTATTAAGATGAATCAAATATTCCAGAATAATTGTTTCAACTTTGGGGGGAGGGGGTGGCAACGATCATCTGTCATATTGTTGTGATTTAAAAAATACATCTTGGCTGGAGTTCCCGTCGTGGCTCAGTGGAAACGAATCCGACTAGGAACCATGAGGTTGCAGGTTCGATCCCTGGGCTCGCTCAGTCGGTTAAGGATCCGGCGTTGCTGTGAGCTGTGGTGTAGGTTGCAGATGCGGCTCGGATCCCATGTTGCTGTGGCTGTGGTGTCAGCCGGCAGCTGTAGCTCCTGTTAGATCCTTAGCCTGGGAACCTTCACATGCCGCAGGTGTGGCTCTAAAATGACAAAAAAATGACCAAAAAAAATACATCTTGGCTGAGTTAAAACTTTTTTCTAGGGCATGCATGTCTCAGTGGGGCTGGAACCAGCAACATGCGCTTGAGCCAGTAGGCTTTCCCGGCAGGTATGGTCACAGCAGGTGACCCCAGCCCCCGGGGGAGCCTCTCTTTCGTGGGAGGTGTCCTGTGGTGCAATGAAAAGCTTGATTGTTCTTGGTGGGGACCTGTCTGGAGACCTGATTACAGGGATGGGGGAAGGACAATTGGATGTTATCATGTCCTGTCCATCTCACCTTGGAGATAATAACCCCCATCCCAGGCTGGAAACCCCTCCATCCCTTTCTAACCGTGGGACTTCAACTAAGTGTGGAGGTCACTGGGTTCCCAGTGTAATGATTCCTGCCCTTCCCTGCCTTATCTGCGTGGGTGTAAACAGCCTTGAAATCAAATTGCAAAATTAGATAAGTGGGAAGTGCTCTTCTCGGTGCAGTAAATGATCTGGAATGATCGAATGATCGTGGAGAGAACTGAACGGGGTTGGAGGACACCCCCCTACCCGGACTCTTGCTTTCTTTGACTTAAACTTCAGATGCGTCTCCAACCCAGTCCCTTCTCAGGAGCTGGCCTTGACATTCCGACTCGGGGTGGGGTGGCGGGGGCGGAGGGCCCTTCAGTCTTCCTGACACATGGCTTTCTCCAGTGATTTTGCACCACTCGCAAAGAAAGCACCGTACCCAACGGCTGAACTCCCTCTGCCAACCTAGTCCTTCCGTCCACACCCCCGCACCCCGTGGTCCTGCTGCTCCTGTGGCTGCCCTGGTTTTGCCCATGGAGAGCAAAGCCTTGGAGCATCAGATGAGGAGTAGATGGCTCTTGCCTCTGCTCCTCTGGCCCTCGGCTGCCACTCCAGCCATGAGTGGGGACGCCCCTGCAGGCTTAGGCACTGCCACCTGCCACTCTGATTTTTCACGTGTGGTGGACACCACGTCTCCATTTCTACCTTTGATCAGAAAGCTCAGAAGAGGAGTTCCCGTTGGGCTCAGTGGTAACGAATCTGACTAGTATCCGTGAGGACGCAGGTTCGATCCCTGGCCTTGCTCAGTGAGTTAAGGATCTGTCATTGCCTCAAGCTGCGGCCTAGGTGGAAGATGTAGTTTGGATCTGGTGTTGCCCTGGCTGTGGTGTAGGCCGACTCCTGCCTCACTTGTACCCCTCAGTACCACCTTCCAGTGACAAGAAGAGCCCCTTCCCCTCCGTGGACAGCGCCGGTCAGGCCTCTGAGGGCATGCGATGATGGTCGGTGGCCTGCCCCCTCTGCCCCGCAGTTCTAGACTGTGGCTTCTATTGCCAAATTCATGATATCAGGACAAGGCATAGTGGTCACATTGGAACCTATTCAAGGGGACAAGAATCGAACATGGGCTTAAGATCCAGGAACTATAAGGGTACCTGTGAACCCCTCAGTCAGGGCAAGTGTCTGGTTCTCCCAGATTCCTAAGGCTGAAAGCTGGGGTCCTTCTGACGCCCCCCTCCCCCCCACCGCCCGGGGCCTCTTCAATCAGTCAGCAACTGCGGTCTGTTCATCTCCTCACTCTCTTCCGGGTCCAAGCCCTGGTGTCTGCCCCCAGCCCCCTCCGCCAGGCCTTCCTCACGGGCTTCCCCCGTCTCACTTCCCTTCCTGTAATCTGCTCGCCTCAGCCCATCTTTTCACACAGGCTGCACAGTGGGCTTTTTTTTTTTTTTCTATTTTTTAAAAATTGTGGTTAAAACACAGCGGTCCTTTGAAAAGCCGAATGTGACCATGTCACTCACGCAGAACCCCGAAGGGGCCCATTACTGTCTTCAGGACAATAGCTGAACCCCATTGCCTGACACCCAAGGTCCTTGAGGACCCGGCCGCAGCTGGCTTCCCGAGGAGTGCTCCAGCCCTTGCCCCCGGCACATTCTCTTCTACCCTCTTGCTGTCAGTCCTCGATTCAGGAGGCACCTGATTTTTCCTATGTGCAGTTTTTCTGAAATTCAGACGTGTCTGAAACTGTCATACACACTTAGTATTTCAATCCTCCCCCTACCCCACCCCTAGAGGCTGTTAATAAATCAGTGGTGCATCGTATCATCCATACTGTATTGGATCAGAGGAGCCGCCACGGCAAGTGGTAGAAGCGACAGTTTGGCAAATGAGGCAGGAAATGGAGAGAGAGAGGTTGTGCTCTGGACTTTCCCTGGGGTTGGGACGGGTCAAACTGGTGTTTTGGCAAGATCTGGCTAGAGATGTTGTAAAGGATGGATTAGAAAATAATGATGGTGGAGTTCCCTTCGTGGCTCGGTGGTTAACGAATCCGACTAAGAACCATGAGGTTGCAGGTTCGATCCCTGGCCTTGCTCAGTGGGTTAAGGATCTGGCGTTGCCGTGAGCTGTGGTGTAGGTTGCAGATGCAGCTCGGATCCCGCGTTGCTGTGGCTGTGGCGAAGGCCGGCGGCTACAGCTCCTGTTAGACCCCTAGCCTGGGAACCTCCTTGTGCCGCAGGTGTGGCCCTAGATAAGGCAAAAAGACAAAAAAAAAAGAAAACAAAATAATGACAGTGAACTGGGGGATAGTAGAGACAACTGGACCTTAGAAGCAGAAATCTCTGGAGGGCATTTTGCAGATGGACATTAAAGTGACGGCCCGTTAGTGCACAGCCGGAGCAGAACCAGGGCAGGCAAACTTTTTCTGTAAAGGGCCAAGGAGTAAACATTTTGGGCTGTACAGCTCATCCTGTCTCTGTCACTGCTGCACAACCCTGCCCGTGCAGTGGTGTGGAAACAGCCGTGGGTGATTTGTAAATTTAGGGGCGTGGCTGTGTTTCAAAAAAACTCAATCGATAGAAACAGGTGGTGCTCCAATAAATAATACATAAAGTCTTCTCATAAAATTTTTATTGATAAAAGTACGGTCTGTGGGTCATGGTTTGCCAGTCCCTGGTTATGGCAGAGCGATAGCCAGCATTTTCTTAACCGGAATTCTGGTGTAGTGGGAGGGTCCCTGCCCCCCCCCAGATCAAAGGGAAGGAGACGCGCGGCACCGCCAACATCTGTACATGCGTGTGCAGTTCTGTAGTCATGTAGCATAACCTATATCTTTGAGCGCAGGTGCATCTGTAGCTGTCCGCCTAAAATTTATAGCGTACCTGATAAGGGGGACAAAGAAACTTAGATGTAAGGGGAAAAACAAGCGAGGCATATAAGGCGGCGCCCCACTGTGTTCCGGGCTCAGCCCCTGGATACTAATCCACTGAGCCAGTGCCTGCACGTATAGACGCTGCTTCCTGGTAAAAAAACAAAAAACAAACAAAAAAAAAACCTCGGTGTTTCGTTTCTCTGTCCCTGGGCCCCCTCTTACCCTGGGGGAGTTAGAATCTCGGAGCTGTGCAGCGGGTACCAGTCAGGGTTCTCAAATGTATTTTGAAGGTAAAGGGACTCTTAATGAAGGTGCAAGTAGGTAAGGGCAGTAAGAGGGGATGTCGAGGCCCCTCAGGGACCCATAACCGCAGGAAGCATCACCACCCGAGTCCTGGAACGACAAGGGGAGGGAGTGATGTCCCTGCAGCCCAGGTAAGCGCTGTGGCCTTGGGACAGAAGCCACCTGGTGGAGGCTGTGGCTGTGGCTGTGGTGGGACACAGGCACCACGGGGCCTGCCCCCAAGTCAGGAAGCGAGGGGGGAGGGGAACGGATATCCCCACCTCTCCCTCTGTGGCTTGCTTTTGTCCAGATTTGATATTTGCCCATTGTCCTTCCTCACCCCCGCTTTGCTTTTGGTTTATTCTCCCGCCTCCAAGCGTGAATGCATCTCAGATTAACGAGTGTGTTTAAGATATTCCCGAAAGCCTGTGCCATGGTCCAGCTTTAGTAACTGAACTCATCGTCCGGTGGTTTCTAGCCGATAAGCACTGCCCCCAACCCAAACCTCATGTTTCAGTGGTTTTTGTATCTCTTGCTCTAATGTTCATGGATGCCAGGCACAGCTTTAGGTCCCGTGGATAATACGAAGGTAATTAAGACCCGAGGAACTCAAAATCTAGAAGAAGAGACCCGCTAAACGACCGAAAGAGAGATTCAGACATGCTGTGCAGGAGTATGACCGTGGGCCACGAGAACACAGAAGGAGGAGGGCTTTGCTCTGACTGGTCTAAGGGAAGGCTTTGTCGAGAGCGACATTGGAATTGGTCCTTAAAAGATGGCATCGGTGGGTTTTCCAGAAAGAGGAAAGAGCTTGAGCAAAGACCCAAAGGTGGGAATGGTGTGTTTTGGAAGAGCAAGGGGCCAGGACCAGAGGGGTGTGTGTGTGTGTGTGTGTGTGCAGGCTGAGTGAGTACAGAACCTGGTGTGGCAATTAGACAGGCAGGTGGGGCTGGCGGGGTGCTTTGCACATCCTGCCAAGGCAGTGGGCTCTGATCCCGAAGACACAGCAGACTGAACAGAGACAAGTAACGCTTGCTCCCCAGACCTTGAATACTAAACTTTCATATTAAAATTAGGGAGTCCCCGCTGTGACACAGCGGAAACGAATCCAACTAGGAACCATGAGGTTGCGGGTTCGATCCCTGGCCTCACTTAGTGGGTTAAGGATCTAGCATTGCCGTGAGCTGTGCTGTAGGTCGGACATGACTCAGATCTGGCATTGCTGTGACTGTGGTGTAGGTAGGCATCTGTAGCTCCGATTAGACCCCCTCCCTATCCTGGGAACCTCCATATGTCTCAGATGTGACTCTAAAGAGAAAAAAAAAATCTCTCTGAAACTCATTCCTCTTGCTTTCTCTGCTCTCACATCTACCTCCGTCAGCCACAGCTCTAGCCGCGTCTCAGAAACAGACCCCATCTCCCACCCCTGGTTCTGTTCAGCTGCTCTTTTCAACGGAAACTTTTCTTCCCAACAGTTGAATGTGAATTTGGGGGCTCATAGATCTCTTTCTACTTATTACCAACTGCGGTTGGAAGATTTGCATGATGAAAAGTGGGACGATGAAACTGTCTTCTCCTTGGAGAAATAATTTGCACACCTGCCATTTAGAAATTATTCCAAGTTCGTGCTTCAGGAGAAAAGTTACAAATTGTTCCCTGGAATGGAGTGAATGTACATCCACAGGTGACCTTTGCTCATGTCTGGGTGTGCTTAGTAGCTGCAACTTCCCCTCAATATGGCCTTGGGGGAGCAAATGAGGAGTCATGGATCAAGGTCACTGTTGGGCATTCAGTCATTCACTTATCAAGTATTTATTAACAACCGATTAGGTGCCCAGCACCAGGCCAGTTGTACTAGGACGTACATACGTGTATATCGAAAAACACGTCTTCTCTTGCTAAAATATAAGGTCCACAAAGCCGGGACTTGGCTCCTCTGATTCACTGCTTCGTTGCCAGTTCCTAACAGTACCCAACACGTAGTGGGGGTCAGTCAATATTTACCAAAGAAATGAAAAATAGACTGAAAGCATTTTTTTTTTCTTTTAATGGCCCCACCTGTGGCATATGGAAGTTCCTGAGCTCAGGGTCAAATCAGAGCTGCAGCTGCCAGCCTAGGCCACAGCCACAGCAATGCCAGATCCTAAACCCACTGACTGAGGCCAGGGATTGAACCTGAATCCTCACGGATGCTATGTTGGGTTCTTAACCCCTCGAGCCACAATGGGAACTCCAAAAGACTAAAAGCATTTACACTGTAGTGGAGAGAATACTCGAAATCTGGGTTTGAATCCTAGACTCTTGAGTATGAGCAAGCCAGTTTCTTTAGCTATAAAAATGACTTGCTTCACCTCTTAAAAGTTGAAGCTTTGATCGTAATAATATTGATTACCTGTAGTTCTATATCATGTAGTATGTCTTTATCTTCCTGAATGGGAGAAACTGATCTCACAAGATAATATAAACCTCATGACTTCTCAGATGTCATCATCAGCTCTCAGGGTCGCAGATAATATGAACTGATACTGGGCGCAGGGAAAATTGAGACTCCAGTAGAATAGAGAGTAAAATATAGAATGAGACGCTAATTTTTTTTTTTTTTCTTTCTTGGCATGGTTTTCAAGAGCCACAGGAAGAACAGAAGCCCTACCAGTTGCTGCTCTGCCACAGATACGCGGGGCCAGTTGATGGAACTTTCTCTAGCCCCTCGTTCCACAATCAGCAAAGTGACGTGATCAGCCGAGAGCTGGGTGCGCCGCCCCCAAGCCCCTTTGCTCTTTGGTCAAGCGAGTCGTCACGGTCAGCAGGCCTGCCTGCCCTTCCCGGGCAGTGAGAGCAGCTGAGATAATAGGCCCACAGCCGTCAACCCTGCATTTATCCGCTCACAATGGCTCGGTTCTGCACCGCAGCACTATTCGAAGCCCACTTTGAAACAAACGCGCCTTGAAACAGTCACAAATGTGCCCTCCCCCGCCCCCGCTGCTGCTGGAAACTTTAAAGACACCCCAGGGAAACCGAACTGGGCTGTAATGAGAAGGGACTCTTCCTCAGCACGAGCCAGAGGCCGGCAGAACCTTAATCGATAATCTCAAATGTCAGGTGAGTTTGAGATGCAGGAGCAGAGCGTGGATGCCAGGTCCTGCCTGCCCGGCCGAGGTCCCGCTGAGAGGGCTTCTCTGAGACTCGGTCACAGACGCGGGCAGAGGACGTGTGCGACCTGAGATGTTTCACAATGTCCTGTTTAGACGAAAATGTGATGATCTTCTTTCACACCCAGAGTGTCCAGTTTCAAGGCAGTCTTTCAGGTGATTAGAGACACCAGGCCCCTGAAGCTTCTCTCTAAATAGTGCAAGCAGAGGAAGCGCTGATTGTCAGCATCATCACCATCGTCACCAGCTGTGCTCCTGATCAGTATTCACAGCTCCAAGGAGCTTTTGCTAGTTTGTCGTTTAACCCTTGCAGTACTCCTATTGGGGAATATGAGGCCAAGGCTCCCGCATTTATAGACAAAGAAATGAGACTCATTACGGCTCAATGATCCAGCGTTCCAGCCCTCTTTGGCTACTTGGAGTAAGTAGGTTGAGTCCTCCCTTTAAAAATGGGATCCATCAAAACGTGACATGATGTCTACCTGTGGCCTGAGAAGGAGGTATCTGTTTCTGTCGTTTCCTCGGGTTAGAGTCCTGTGCTTGTGTTGATGCCACCAGAGCCCGCATACATTCTTTTATCTAGCTTTGACCTAAAGGAGTGGGATGTAGGGAAGGGGAGATTTGATGAAAGAATCATGGAATCTTACAGGAAAGGTAGGATTTGCCAAGAAGGTTCTAGAACAATGAGACACAAGAAGGGTGAGATGTGGCACAGTGAAATCAAGAAAGCGTGGAATCTGCAGGAAGGTTGTTACCCTGGGGACAGGGTGGTTGGGACCTTGCAAGTGCTGGGGCCTCTAGAAAAAGAGACCAAGAAAAGAGGCCATTGCATCCACTACACGCCCACTTTCTCTGCCCTCCCCTGCAAGGCCCCAAGTTCAGGAACTGCATTTGCTAACTAAGCTGCTTCAATTCCCCATCTTGTGATTGCCAGGGTGACAGCAGAAATTGCTAACCGTCCGCCAGAATTTGTCCTCTCCTGCCCTTGGAGAGTTGTAGCTGAGCAGGTTGTCACTTAGCTAGAGATGACATTTCCCAGCCCTCCTTGCAGGTAGGCGTGGCCGTGGGACAATCTCACTAGTGGATTGTGAGCCTGGGCTTTAGAAAACTGGACAGGGCTCCTCCTCCTTGACCTTGTCTCCCTCCCGCCGCCCCCAACAGCTGGAGTACAGGATGTATCAATCAGACCCAAGAAGATAGAACCTGGGGCAGTGGTCCTCAGACTTGAACTCATCAGAATCACCCAGGGGGCTTATTAAAACACAGATTGCTGGAGTTCCTGTTGTGGTTGAGCGGTAACAAACCAAACCAGTATCCATGAGGATGTGGGTTCAATCCCTGACCTTGCTCAGTGGGTTAAGGATTCAGCGTTGCCATGAGCTGTGGTGTAGGTCGCAGACTTGGCTCAGATCCTGTGATGCTGGTGTAGGCTGGCAGCTGCAGCTCCAATTCAATTCCTAGCCTGCAGGTGTGGCCCTAAAAAGCAAAAAACAAAAAACAACCCCGCCCTCCCAGATCGCTGGTCCCAAAGCATTGCATTTCTTTTTCAAAAATATTTTTTTATTAAAATGTAATTGATTTACATTATTCTGTCAATACAGCAAGGTGACCCAGTTGAATATATATACACACACACACACACACACACACACATTCTTTCTCTCCTATTAAGAACTGCATTTCTAACAAGTGACTTCTAGCAGGTGATGCTGCTGCTAGTGGTGATGGTCTTTGAACCCACCCTGTGGACTTCTGCCTTGAGGGGCTCCCTGAATTTCTGGACATGATGAAGACATCCAGGACCGGACATCAGACCTAGGTACACAGAGGCACCTCTGAGGGTTTTCTGACCTGTGCAGGGCAGAGGGCCCATTTTTGAGCATTTAGATCCCTGGCCTCCACCCTTCATCCTGCAGACCAGAATTTCCAGAGCTGAGGTCCAGGAAGGTATTTTTCAAAACTCCACAGGCGACCCTGGTACAGCTGGTACGCAGACCAGGTTGGGGGACTAATTCCTCCAGCGCTAGGCTACACCGAGTAACGGCAGGGGGGGCAGTGAGAGGGGAACTGGGGACGGAGACACAGAGCCGAAGGCAAACCTACCTCCTTGACTTGGCTGCCTCATGATTCTCCATGACCGTGACCTGCAGCTGTGGGAGGTCCTCTGGGGACCCTCCTGATACAAACGTGGAAACTCTTTCCCCAGGCAAAGGGCACTCCACCCCGAAGGCTGTCATTGTCACTTAAGACCAAAGTTACTTAATGAGTATTGAGGGTTTCTAGTGTTTGTTGTTTATAAGCAAAAGGCTTCCTTTTGCTAGAGTTGACTGAGGACTCTAATTCAGCATTCTACTAAGAAGTCTGGCTGTCCCCCAGCTCTTGGAATCAGAGATGGCTGGGAATCCTGCAACTTCGGGGAAGGCTACGCATTGCCGGCATCCCGTTGGTGCTGCCTTGTGCAGCTTGTGGTTTTCAGCGTCACCGGCATTCGTGGGGTTGGTGGCAAGCAGTCTGGCTGACCCCGCAGTGTGCAGTGATGCCTGTTTGCATCAGCCGTTTGGGGAGTCTATAATTTTCCAATAACTAGACACTAACCTTAATGATATTATGATCACAGGCAAACCACCCACATCCCTATTGTAGAGGCAGATGTGAACATGCACCTCGGCTTCCTCAAATCTGCCTGGGTGGGGGCATTGCATGTTACCCCACAATTCCTTTTCCACTGACAATTGGGTTGAGTGGGGGACGGTGGTCCAGGGGGCGTTTTTAGCCAAGTGGGTCACCCACTGACAAAATTTGAGAACCATCGGCCTAGAGGCACCAACTCTGGAGCCGAGAGGGACCTCAGCCCCAAAGTCAGGGAACCTCAGAATCTGCTTTGGTTCAACAAACTAGACCCAAGAGGTAGTTTCGTCCAATTTCTAAGATGAAGACCAGGCACACATACGGTGGCTGCCTGCCCAATAACGTGCTATTTCATTTACAGCAGCCCAAGAGCGTAGCTTGTACGTGTTAATATTGGATTATTTCTCTTCATAGTTAGCTGCCTCCTCACTTTCCTGTTTCCATGGCAACATTTCTCAAACACCACTTCGTACTCTGAATACACAATGTAAACAATCTGCAGTTGAACGTTTCCCAATTTAGGAGTTTGGATTCAGAGCCAGCAGGCCTGCCATTAGAAACAAAGGTTTCCTTCAATCCTGGGAGGCTGCTCAGAGGTGGCACGCTGGGGGGACGTGTAGCAGAGGACGCCCCAGCCAGGTCTTTGATGGACAAGGGGCCAAAAGTCACTCATTAAGTACTCTGTTCTCTCTTAAGGGGGCAGGTACTATGTGAGGGGCTCAGGACTTACTGAACCTGCATGGACTCTTCTATCGCTTCGAGAGGAGGAACCTGAGGCTTGAAGAAGTGAAGTGACTTTCCTATTGTCACATAATTGTGCCAAAGACAAGACCAGAACCAGGGCGTGTCCAGGAACTACACATGCTCACCCAGCATGCTTTCCCCAGCATCCCTGTGCCCATGGCCGACTTGTTGGTCCATCCTGGAATTCTTGCCCATTCAGGCTAGAAGTGTGCTTCTCAACTCCTTGTTGGTTGATCAGAAATGGCATGTGAGGTGATATTCAGTGTCCATTCCAGCACGACCGGGACTAGGTCCAATACTGCAAAGACAATGGCTTCAGTATGGTTCACTCAAAGGTTCCAGAAGCCTGGAGATCCAAGAAGTAGGAAGCTAAGGCAGGAAGAAAGTAACTCAATCGAGCATCTTCTGGGAGCCAGATGCCGACCAAGGTTGGTGCTTCCATATGCATGATCCAGTCTCATCTTTGAAACCCACAAGATCCCCAATCAAGGGGAGTCGAGTCAAGGGCTGGCTCAATCCAGACAACCATCAACAAAAGGCAGGGCCAGGTGGAAGAGGTCAGAGTGTGGACATAACCCTCTGACGTCATAAGCATAAGACAAAGCAAGTCCATGAAGTATTCCAAGGAATGCACGGGAGAAACCAAGATCGAAGGACAAAAACCAAGGACCACAGTGGGGCCAAAAATGGGAGACCAAGCCCAGTGCTGGCAGGTGTGGGGCCTGGGGGGAAGCACAGCCTATGGGCAGAAGTGGGGAGGGGTGCAGAGGGATGGGGCAGAGTAGAGGGACCTCAGGGAGGCAGGTGCCAGGTGAGGGCGCCCCCTTTTCTCTGGTCACGGTTTAGCGGCTGGTTTTCCAGAGCTGCCTGACTTCCGGCTTTCTCAGCAGCTGGTGGTGACACTGTCTGTGCCTCTTGTCTTGAGAATTGCCTCCTCTGGGCTTGCCGGCTGCAGGGCAGCCCAAACTGGCACCCCTGCCTCTGCTTCAGGGCAAGGGTGCCTGGAGGAAAGCCACACATGCTTTTTTCCCCCCGGTGCATCCTGTCAGCCCAGAGGGGCGCCACTGGGTCCTGTGAGGGTTTTAGGGGGCTCCGGGCTCAGGCAGCTCCCATGTAGGAACCTCTGCTCTAAGGGACGTAGGGACTGCTACCCAGGGGACAGGCTCAGGACCCCACTAAAGGCGTTGTCTTTTCTTTTCATCCAAGGAGATATTTTTCTTTCCAGTGTCTACCCACACATAGTAATGCACACATTTTCTGCATAGTTATAAGCGTGACAGGGAGGATTGCTGGTTTTTTTAAAATAGAAAAACCTCAGACCTTTTCCTTTCAACATCTTAGCAACCCTTTGATTTCTGAGCAAATGATCACACAATTGCTGTGTCTTTAGCAAGGAGTCAGAGGATGCTCTGGGCCTTAGGAAACTGAAGAGAGGCTCAGCTAGCGGGTCTGGGACAATGCCACCAGCGGGGTCCTATGGGAGTGGGTGGCGTTCCTAGGGGTCAGGACTTTGGGAAGTGGATGGCGGAGGGTGGGGGGGTCTCCCCCCTTTAGCCGCCAGCCAGGCTTTGGAGCAGTAGGAGGATGGAGTCCAACACTTGAAGGTCATGAACAAGCCAACAGAAGGGGAGGCACACCCCTAATTTAGTTGGTGCCGTTTCTCCCTCACCACCCGCATCCCAGGCTGCCCTGAGCCTGTTCCCCTCACCCGTCAGAGTGGATTCGGTTTTGGATTTGGTTTTGCTGACCACAAAGCTGCGGACTGGGGATGGGATTTTTCCTGCCGACTGAACCCCCAGGGGTGACACATCAGGATTCCCTGGCGATGCCACGTGGGGTCCCAGATCTGTACCTGTCCCTGAGAGCCAGGCCTGTAACCCGTGCTGGACTGGGCCTTCCTGGGGTCCTCACAATGAGCGTGTCTTCAGAATATCACCGTGGGAAGGAACCCACACGCAGCCGGGGCTCTGGCTGTCATGCCCGAGGGCATATATGGCGTTAAACCCGAGGCCCTGAGCACGCCCTCCATCCTCAGCGCCCGCACCTCGTGGTTTCTGCTTTCCCTTCTCCTGCCTCCTCTCAGAGGAAAGAGGGGGCTGAGAACAGCACTGCCCCTCCTGTCCTCAGTGAAGCCCCCTTTGCTGGGGCAGTTTGCCATATGGAAAGCTACAAGCCAGGGCACCAAGGTCTGGTTTCACCGATGGCTGACTGTGATCTTGGGAAAGTCACGTGCCTTTTCTGGGCCTCAGCTTCCCCGTCTGTAAAGTGCAGGGATCAGGTTCTATTGGGCTTCCTCAAAACACCCGTTCTATGGGGTTAGTAACTGGTGATAAAAGCGGAAAGGAAAGCGGGGCCCAATAAGTTGGGGGAAATGTTGAATTCAGCAGAAATATATGTTCCATTGCTTCAGATCTTCTCAGAGCCTTTAATATACTTCGCAGATTTCCAAAAGGAGATTAGAGCATAGGGTATCATCAAAATGTATTTAAACATAGACCCTCTAAACTCTTTTGGTGTCAGCATTAAAATTCTCTTTCTTTCCTTGGAGAGCCAGCAAAGTCATTGATCTTCATTTCTTTGAGCGTCTAAGGCTGCTTGCTTTTTTTTTTTCTTTCAGTGTATTTCTAAAATATAAATAGTCCTTGGTGAGGTCTTGGGGGTGGGGTAAACATCTATCTTAAACCAGAGGTTCTTAAAGGCTTTAGAAGATGGTTTTGGGGTGGGGGAAGTTTCCATTCATGCAGAAACTGTGTTCAAAAGCTGATGTGTAGAGTTTGTACACTTTCCTGAGGGGCCAGGATCTATAGCATTCATTGAATTTTCAAAGGCATCTGTACCCCAAAGGTGGTAAAGCATTGTATTTCAGCTCTTGGTAGAAGCTGTTTGATTTGGGAGGCATTTGGATGAGACTCTGGTATTGTTTTTCTTTTCTTTTCTTTTCTTTTTTGCTTTGCTTTTTAGGGCCGCACCTGCAGCATATGGAAGTTCCCAGGCTAGGGGTCGAATCGGAGCTGCAGCTGCCGGCCTACACCACAGCCACGGCAATGTGAGATCCAAGTCGCATCTGGGACCCACACCACAGTTCACTGCAAGGCCAGACCCTTAACCCACTGAGGGGGGCCAGGGATCAAACCTGTGTCCTCATGGATGCTAGTCAGGTTCATTACCGCTGATCCATGATGGGAACTCCGAGACTGATATCTTGATTGGAATGATGGCAGTCTGGATTAGGGAACAGAAGGGACAGGAAAGTGGACAGAAGAAGACTGGGAAACCGAGAGGGTCTGGCAGCAACTCCATTAGGGCAGGGCGTGGCATTCCTAGTTTCTTCCTTGGGCCCCGTAAATGCCTCTAAAAACCTTTACGTTGGTTCTTAGCTATGGAACTTGGTGACTGAGTATTAATCCTCTGTGGCAGGTAGGAAATTACTGCTGTCTCCTAAAGGTTGCATCTCTTACAGGTCACGGGGGCTCCATTTATTAAACTATCGCTCAAGGGCACAAATGTCCTGAAAGTATGTCCCTCCCGGACACATTCTCTTCCTCACAGATCCCAGGGCCTCCCCGTTGGACTCCCTCCAAGCAAACCGGGGAGTGTGCTGGCCCGCTGAGAAATTGTTGCAGGAAACCACCCTGGTTGCAGAGCAGAGCTGGCCCGCACAAACGTGTCCGGAGGCAGTGCGCATTTGTGGAGAGGCCGAGAGAAGTTTCTGGTGGAACCAAAACCGAAAGGCCAGATCCAGCGAGGCGGACTTTGAAGTGTTCATTCAAAAGCAGAACTCTAAAGTTCACCACTCTCACCGGCTACCAACCACCCTCTTTGATCACTGGCCTTTGCAGCAGAATATGCTAATCAGCAGTTTATACATTATTATTTATCAGCAGCCTGAGGGATTAGAACTCTCTGGGCTCGAGCGGCCTCATGACTGTTCACACACATGACCCTGCAGAGCGTGGGCTTAGTGAGGGGAGAGGGTTCGTTGCTGTGAGTGTTCTCACAAAAGCTCTTTCTTCCTTTCCTTCGATAGCTTTTAGAATTTGCTTTCAGAACCTGGTGAAAAGGGGGCAGAGAGAAAGGACAGGCCCCGAAGCTAACTGACAACCTCCATCCGAAATCCTTTAAATTAACTGAAAATGCTGAGTCACGCACAGCATCCACATTGCGTAACAGCCATTAAAGTATTAGTATTACTTTGGGGGGCATTTTATTATGCAACCCAGTGGTAAATCTCCTCTGGGGCCTTTTTTTTTTTTTAATCCCAAAAAGAGTTGCAGTTCGCTCAGTTATTTTCAAATAGGCTGAGACTGGTTTGATCCCAGCCTCCTATTCAGCATTTCGCCTCAGCACAAGGATGGTGGACCTTGTGAAAGTTGATGTCTAGCTTGAAAGGTGCTTGATATCTTAGTAACACTTGGACTGGTATATATATATGATAGGTAAGCGACAAGGTGCTACTGGACAGCACAAGGAACTACATTCAATATCCTGTGATAAACCATAGTGGAAGAGAGAGTGAAAAGAATATATATATATGTATAACTGAATCATCTTGCTATATAGCAGAAATTAATGCAAACTTGTAAATCAACTATACTTCAATACAATTTAAAAAACACTTTTTTGGGGGTTTTTTAGGGCCGCCCCTGCAGACTATGGAGGTTCTCAGGCCAGGGGTCAAATCGGAGCCGAAGCTGCTGGCCTATGCCACAGCCACAGCCACAGCCATGCCAGATCCAAGCTTTGTCTACAACCTACACTGCAGCTCATGGCAACATGGGACGCTTAACCCACCGAGTGAGGCCAGGGATGGAACCTGAGCCCTCATGGATAACTAGTTGGGTTTGTTACGACTGAGCCACAACGAGAACTCCAAGGAACAGCACTTTGAATCCTATACAAAGACAGAAGCACCAATCCATTCACTTGGCAGGTGTTTACTGATGGCTTCTACAAGCAGGAGGGTGAGCACTGAGCTTCTGTCTCACTTTGTCTTTTCTGGGTCTCAGTTTCTCCATCTGTCAAAGGAGGACTTGGGCAGGAAGAAGGCGCACTCTCGAGGCAGGACAGTGAAGAGCAAGGCTCCTGGACCCGGCCTGCCTGGCTTTGAATCCCAGCTTGGTCACGTACCAGCTGTGTGACTTTGGGCACGTTACTTAACCCCTCAGAGCCTTGGGCTCCTTCCTCTGTAAACCAGTGATTATAACGGTACTTACCTTACTGAGCTGGTGGGAGGATTAAAAGGGATTAAAAATGAGAGTGTTTTGGCACTGCTTGGCCCCAAGGAAGGAGAGATCAATGTGATAGATTATTATAATTGGGGGTGGGGGGGCTGGCCAGCTGACTGCTTGAGCATGGCAGAGACCCCTGGCCATGCTGGGCATACAGCTGGACCGCAGCGTTTCCCAGCCTGCCTTGCAGCTCTGGCCACGTGGCCGAGTCCTAACCCCAGAATGTGGGTGGGAGTGAAATCGCCACGTCCAGGTGTGACTCTTAGCAATCTTCCCTGGCGATTTTCCATGTCTCCCCTCTGCTGTTCCAGCGCAGATGAGCCTGACACCCCTGCAAGCCCCGTGCTGAGGATGGTGTGGCCACGAGATAGTGGGGACCATGGACTCCGACTAATTGGTTGGAGAAGAACTGCCTGCCGGTTCCGACTTCCATCTGGGTAAAGAATAAGCTTCAGAGGTGCTAAACCAGGGAGAGATCTGGGTGGCTAGAGTGACGGTGGCAAGATGCTGGGCTAGGGTGGATGTTTATGGAGACTAAGACATCTTTCCTGCAGGGGCCCCGTCTGCTTGTGGTTGTTCAATTGCTTGTCTCCGAGTTTCTGACATTATCTGGGCCACAGAGCCAAGGGACACCCAGTTCTCTGGCTGGGGACAAGAGCCTGTACGTCCAGCAAGCGCTGGCCTGGTCTCTGGCAAGCTCCCTGCAGACAGCTGCCCAAGCTGGCCGCCTGGGCTGGCTGTCCCCGCTTTCTGGACAATGGGGCCTCATTTCTGCCCAGATGCCATGGGGAGCTACTCAGGTTCCCCAGGCAGTAGCCCATGTTCAAGGTATTTCATTTCAGTCCTGAGGTCTTTGTCCGCCCTGATCTTTCCTGTGGCTGTCCCTTAGTGGGAATTAGCTGGAGGGTTTGTACAGAAGCCTCCAAAGTGGGCAAAATGAAACCTTTTTCTTGTCAAAACTCAAAATATATAACACTCAGAGTTCCTGTCGTGGCTCAGCAGATTAAGAACCTGGCTAGTACCTATGAGGATTCAGGTTAGATCCCTGGCCTCGCTCAGTGGGTTAAGGATCTGGCGTTGCTGCAAGCTGCAGTGTAGGTTACAAATGCGGCTTGGATTTGGTGTTGCTGTGGCCGTAGCGTAGGCCTGCAGTTGCATCTCCGATCCAACTCCTAGTCCCAGAACTTCCATATGCCACGGGTGCGACCCTAAAAAGGAAAAAAAATATAACACTTGCTCTGACAATGCCAGGACCCAAAAGATGCTTGGTGTGTGAAATTGGCTTCTGGTGGGGAGTGATTCGCTGACAGCGCACCTGAGTTGGAGACACACGTGTCCCAGCGGTCCCAGGGCATTTAGTAATTCCCTTTGTGGCAGAGTTCCTCTCCCTTTGATGAAAATCTCCTCTAGCCCTGTCTCTGTCTTTCCCTCTCCACTCTTGACATTTTTCTCCTGACACGGTTGTCATTTCTACTCCTGTATTCGGGCCCTTCTGGAGATGCGGAGAGACCAGGGCTTTTGAGGCCTGAGCCATCAGAAAGAAAGAAAGAAATGTGAAAACAAAATAGAGCCCTTTCTCAGAAAAACAAAACCCCACGCTGCTCTAGCCTTTGGCTGTGCAGCACACAATTAGAGAGGAAAAGCCAGCTCTGGTGCAACGTGTTCATGCTGAAGATGGAGAGCCTGATCCAACAGCAGAAAATCAGCTAGGGTCTAAATCGGAGGCACCTGTGAGCCCTGTCCCCTGACAAATAGCCCTTCCTTCCTACTGTCCCCTGTGGTCAGCCCCACCCGCCTTATTTCTACTCTCAGATGTACAAGGACCAAGTGATCAGAGAGGCAGAGGTGGAAGGCGCTGAGGGGTCTGCCCCTTGGAGTGGAGGCTTGGCCAAGCCACTTAGTCCCCTTCAGTCGCAATTTCACGTCTGGTGGGGGCTGGCCATGGCCCACCTAACTCCCTCCTGCTCTGCTTCCACAGTAACAAGATTCTCCCGGGCACAGGCTGCTCAGCCAGGCATTTTCCGCCTTCCTTGGGGACGTGTGGTCATGTGACTAAGTTTCCGCCAATGAACTGGGAGAAGTGACGCGGGCTGGGGCTGGCACTGATGATGCTGGGTGTTCCTGCTTTGTGCTCTCCTCCTTCATCCCGTTGACTGCAGCCCGGGCATGCTCGTGAGTCAGCTCTGACCAGGTAGGGATGGCAGAGGTACAGCGTGGCAGGAGCCTGGGTCCCCGAGTGATGATGAGGAGCAGAGCTACCTTGCAAACCTGGATGGCTCTCTGGCGACTCCTGCATATAAGAAACTGCCTGGGAGTTCCTGGGGTGGGTCAGTGGGTTAAGAACCTGACATGGTGTCTGTGAGAATGCGGATTTGATCCCTGGCCTCGTTCAGTGGGTTAAGGATCTGGGGTTTCTGTGAGCTGTGGCATAGGTTACAGACATGGCTCAGATCTGGCGTGGCTGTGGCATAGGCTGGCAGCTGCAGCTCTGATTCAACCCCTGGCTTGGAACTTCCGTATGTCACACATCCAGGTGTAAAAAAAAAAAAAAAAAGACAAGGAACTGCTTGTTCTTTAAGACATACTAGTGCTAGATTTCTTTGACACAGTAAGTTCATCTCCACTCTGCTAGCATTTTTCATAGGCTTATAGCGAGGTAAGATAAGGATAAAGTGCCACGCAGTCAGGTGCTCAATACCTGTTTTCCGAATAAATGGTGAGCAAAGGGGTCAGTCATTTCCGTGTTTAAATACGAGAAACCTGAGGATCAGTCTTATAAAACCTATAGAAGCTTCTTAACTTGATCTCAGGGAACCCCAGGCCCAGCCTATTTAATCATCTCTCCTTTCTAATTGGTCTTGGCTGGGAGTTTACACCATTAGTCAGTAACCAGGCAAAAAACAGAGTTTTCATATACAGCCTTCTGTCTCTTCTAGGACCAACCTTATCCAATGTGCTATTTAGCATACCTTTCAGAGTGAGGAGGCTGTGTCATGGTGTAGCTGGCAAAGGAGATGGCCAGTGCACAGAAGACTGGATTCAAATCCCAGCTGTGCACCTCTAACTCCTTTTGCAAACTTAATTGGGCCAATTCACTGTGAGGGGCCTCAGCTGCCCTGAGGCATCTATAAAATGGGGATGATGATTCTGGCTCTGCCTAACCCAGGGCCATCATGGGATCAAAAGACACAAGATGCTGAAAACATTACATATGGCAGATGCCAATGGGATACACACAACAGGTCAAATCCTCTTTGCTGAATGTGAATGAGCTATGGCCCTTCCTACCATGAGTATTTGCCGAGCACCTACTAAGTCCAGGGAGTGACTTAGAAGTGATTCCTGTCTCCACAAAGATTAGCATCTGGTGGAAACTATACACAAGCAAATAGGCAATTACAATACAGCATGATGAATTATTTGACAGAAGTACAACCCACCATAAAAACATAGAGAGAGAGCTCTGAACTCGGACTTCAGTGATTTTAGAAGACGTCCTCGAGGAAATGCTCTCTCCTCTCAGACTGGAAGCAAAAGAAAGAGTTATCCAGGTGTCTTGGTGCAGGCTGCTATTACAAAAATACCATAAACTAGATGGCTTAAAAGCAACAGAAATTTATTTCTCATAGTTTTTTTTCTTTTTTTTGGTCTTTTTAGGGCCACACCTGTGGCATGTGGAAGTTCGTTCCCAGGCTAGGGGTTGAATCAGAGCTGTAGCTGCCGGCCTACACCGCAGCCACAGCAACACGGGATCCAAGCTGCATCTATAAGCTACACCACAGCTCATGGCAACACTGAACCCCTGACCCACTTAGTAAGGCTGCAGATCAAACCCGCATCCTCATGGATTCTAGCTGAGTTCATTACCACTGCACCACGATGGAAATTCCAATCTCTCATAGTTCTAAAGCCTGGGAAGTCCACGATCATGGTGCCAGCAGATTTGGGCGTCTGATGAGATCCAGTTTATGACTGAGAGATGTCTGTCTTCTCACTGTGTCCTCACTAGAGGAGAGGGAGCTCTGTCCTTTAATAAGGGCACTAATCCCACGGGTGAGGGCCCCACCCTCATGACTTAATCACCTCCCAAAGGCCTCACCTCTCAGCACCATCACATTTGACAATAGACCGCAATATGTGAATTCTGTGGAGACACAAACATTCAGTCTATACCACCAGACAAATGGGACTTCGGAGGTGGGAAGGCATGTTCAAAGGAAATGAAACAAAGGTCACCTCTGAAAAGCAAGACAGAGCCTGAAAGAGATTCCAAATGGCTGGAGCGTGGAGTGAGAGGAGGGGAATAGTGAAAGACTGGGCTGGAGAAGCCAGGAGAGTCTGGGAAAACACTCCTGGTTGCAGCTTGGATAAAGTATTGATGCCCAGTTCCCATCTCCCGGTGGTTTAGGAGCTCCCCGGGTGAACTGAACATGCAGCCTATGCTGAAAGCACTGATTAGATCACGCAGGATCTTATATGCCAAGCTCAGGAGCTGGAAGTCTAGCTTGAGAGCATTGGGGAGGCGCTGAGGATCTTATGGGAGGAAGGGACATAATGGGATTTTTCCTTTTACCGTAGCTGCTGGGTGGAGAAAGGAATGTGATGGACAGACTGGGATTAGAAACATCGGTTAAGAACTGGCTGATGAGGGTGCAGGTGAGGAGTGGAGCCCGCGGGGATGGCAAGAAGGGGACAAACCTGAGGCTTGAGTGACGATGGACTGGACTGGAATGGAGGGAGGCAGTGAAAAGGCAGGAAGACAAGGATGACTCCTGACTTGGTCAATCCCCTGAACACCAGGTCACAGTTCCTGAAAAGACTCCAGCTCCAGATTTATGAATCAGTAGAGAGCAAAAAACTGCAGCCGAGAACTGAAGAGCTCTCCTGGGAAAAGGCGTCAAGAGGGAAGAAAAGAGAGCCTAGAACAGAGGCGCAGAGGGCAGAGGTGATCAGAGAAGGAAAAGAAAAACTGTAAGCACCCGCTGTTAAGAAAGTCAGGGATGTGGCTGTTGTAAGAAGGGTGCATTCAAGAGCGCCCAGTTCTGCTGAGATGTATCCACAGGTCACTGGTGGCCTTGACAGTGAAGATGAATGCAGACTTGGGGTGGTGCTGAAGTGAGAGCCGCCCCCCTACCAGGGGCAAGCGGTCTTTATTTTCTTCACATTGTAACCAAAATGTGTTTATTTATTCATTCCATAAATTATTTATTAAGCACCTAATGTGCTGGGCACTGTGTTCAAAGCTGCGGATAAGAGAGCAGATCCAGGAGGTCCTCTCCGGCCAGGAGAAGACAGATATGCTCACTCATATCACAAAAGCACATGATATAAGCTCTTTAATGGAGACGCACGCCAGGGACTTTGGAACCAACCGTATCAAGGAGGGGGAAGGAGCAGGCAAGAAAGGTCCTGGAAAGCAGGGCAGCAGGAGGAGGTTTGCACAGGTGTGGCTGGCATGGGGGTCAATCTCCCCCACAGTGCGCAGAGCTCAGCCGGCAGTGGGAGCAGGGTGCTTCCGGACCTCCTGGGGGGGGGGGTGCTGGGGCCACGTGACTAGCTTTGGCCAATGAGCGGTGAGCAGAGGTGCGCAGAGCCCAGAGTCCTCAGTTGCCGGCTCAGGACCCTCCAGCCGTCTCTCTTCTCTCCTACGCGGGAATGGCCATGTTTGAGATGGTGGCTCCTCCCAGGTACCGGGGTGACTGCCCCCAAGACACACATCTCTTGACAGACAAGGAACGTAGAGGATGCGAGACGATTTCCCCTTGTATCTTAGGTTCTTTGGCTGGGACTTTGTAAATCAGATCGACAAAAGACATTAACAAGAGGGAGTTGCCGTTGTGGCGCAGTGGAGATGAATCCATGAGAATGCGGATTTGATCCCTGGCTTCGCTCAGTGGGTTGGGGATCCCGCGGTGCTGTGGCTGTGGTGTAGGCCTGGCAGCTATAGCTGGGAATCGATCCCTAGCCTGGGAACTTCCATATACCGCAGGTGCAGCCCTAAACAAACAAAAAAATTAACAAGAGAAAACCAAATAGAAATGTATTAATATGTGCATGGTGTATGCACAGGGGATCACCCAGTAATGAGTAAATCAAAAGAGTGGTCAGAACTTGGGTTTATACAACATTTTAACAAAAGGATAGTACATTTTTATAGAAATGAGAAGACAAAGGAAAAACACTGTTTCTAGGAGCAGCAAATCACTAGAAGGCACAGACAAAGCGAAACCAAAGGTGGATTAAGGCAAGTCTGAGCAAAGTTTGTAGAGAGTTTCCTGTGGGGCTGTCCCTGGGCTGATAAAGATCTAGAGTTGTCGCCAGCGATTAACTTCTGTTCTTCCGGGTAGTGGGAGGACGGAGGACATCTCTACACGTTTATTTCCTGTGTTTAAGCCAATCCCGGGAGGGCAGAGAGCTTGCCTTGTCTCTGCTTCTTCTCTCTTGCCTTCAGCTTAAAATAATCCTATGCTGAAGTGGCATATTTTGGGGTTGCCCATTCTGCTACCCTGAAGCTAACTGTTTATTTTTTAAACTTTTTTTTTTTTTTTTTTTGTCTTTAGGGCCACATCCTGGGCATATGGAAGTTCCCAGACTAGGGATCAAATCAGAGCTGTAGCCGCCGGCCTACACCACAGCCACAGCAACGCAGGATTCAAGCCGCATCTGCGACCTACAGCACAGCTCATGGCAAGCGCTGGATCCTTAACCCACTGAGTGAGGCCAGGGATGGAGGCTTCATCTTCATGGCTACTAGTTGGGTTCATTACCGCTGAGCCACAATGGGAACTCCTGTTTTACTGTTTGTCATAGTTACCACAGCATCACCTAGCCCAGTGGTTCTCAAAGTGTGGTGGACCTGCAGCATCTGCTTCTCTCAGGAACTCATTAGAAATACACATTGTCAGGACCCACCCTGGACTTACTGAAGCAGAAACCCTGGGGTGGAGCTAGGCAATCTGAGCTTTAACAAGCTCTCTAAGGGATTCTGAGGCACATTCAAGTTTGAGAACCACTGCCCTAGGTGGTACCCACTGCTACAAACATCTGAAAGACAGAAAAGGAGGAATCAGAATTTGTAGAAAAGTTCCCTGAAAAAAAGAAGACAAAGTGGTGAGGCTCTTCGTGTCATAGGAAAGAACTATTAAGAAAAAAAATTGCACCTATTCCCACCAGCTGAGCCTTCCTATCAACATGGTGAAATTTGGCCATATGGACAGTCTCCTATATCATATCAGAAGAAAGCATATCCTGCTGCAGACTGGATACTGTGAACCCAACATCACTGAAGCCAGAGCTAAGGCTAAGATAAACCCAACAAAGCATTTTCCATTTGTCTCCATGGCCTTGCTTAGCAAATGCTCCTGGATGATTTGAATCTGAAAGGTACATAAAACCCAATTCTCTCTTCTGCAGGGTGAGTCATTAGAGCTGCAGCAAAGGCTGTTTGGTAATGGGCACTATTTAAATGAAGCAAAAAGTACAACCGCAAACGAATTGCTTTTTAAACTGTCAAATAAAAGGAATCCATTTGTGCATGTGAAATTTATTCCAAGGGCTCCACTATTAACTAAGAGCAGGTGAAAGATGTCAAAGAAATGTTCTATTAAAGAGCTGGCTAAATGTTTAAAGACAGACACCTGATGACTCCTTTGGCCTGTTTTGGATTCAAAAGTGTGTATTTACACCAGCCCCACATGAGCTCCATGGACAAAAGTTTTAAGAAAATATGAAATCTTCGTAATAAGATGCGGTTTGGTTCATTAGCGTTGCTTTAACCAACACCACCTGAATGCTGTCTTATGGGCAGTACAAGAGCGTATTATCACTTTAACTTTTTCTTTGGCTAAAATACGATGCCAAGGGATCTTGGCTAACTTTCCAAATGACAGATTTAGCACTGGTCTATGGCCTTTTATTTGCTATTGACAAACACATCCTTGTACAGCCTGGTCAATGAGAAGAAAATTCTGCAAACATGAAAAGTGCTTTTCCTGCCAAGGGCAGGTATACTTGGTAGAGGTCACCAATATAGGAGGAGATTTTCAATGGTGAATCTGCTCTACACACAAAACAGAACTCTGGGCTGTTCTATACAAGGCCGACCCAGCCTTTTTCCACTTCATTTCCTCTAGGGGTTTCCATTGCAATTAGTCTTGTGTTCATGCCTTCAGTAGCCGTGGGTACTGAAATGGGACTGTTGAAAATAATTAGTGAATCTTCTCTCTCCCCTGGCCCTCCAGGTACCTGTTACCTGTGTCACTATGCCAGGTTAACACCAGCAACATCATCCCTGCTTAGTCCAAGAAGAACGATGCAGATGGTGCCCTGCAAGAAGCCATGCTCCTCAAACTTGAATGTGCACACAGATCTCTGCGGGCGGGGGTGTCTTGTTTAAAAGGCACATTCTGCAGTAGTTCTGGGCTGGAACCTTAGAGGCCTGGATTTCTTGCAAGCTCCCAGGCAATGCTTAGGCTGCTGTGGACCACACTGAGCAGTGATGGAGTAACTGGGCATGCTGCAGCAACAGTGACTTTTAGAACTGACTCTATTAAACCGGCATTTATCTAAGGGTCTGGCTCCCCTTTGATTTGGAGTTCCTTGAAAGTAAGAACTGGACCTTATACATTTTGGGGTTGTTTGGTTTTGTTCTCTGGCTGGCACTTGGCACAGTCCCACATGGTGGGTGTGTGTTTATTTAATTAAAAAGAGCTGGCTTTGTTCCAAAAACGATTTTAAGTGGACTTAACCCCTAGCAGGCCCTAATGTGGTGCTCGACAATTGGCCAGGGAAGGAAGTCGGTCCCAGGGGGTGTCACAGACCCTCCCGGCCGAGGCTCTTCCACTAAAGGGCCCCTCCACCTGCTTGCACCTGGATTACAACTCAGCTGCTGCTCTTCTGAAATTCTCCCTCCCGCCCCATTTTTAAATCGGTTTACGCTAGAAATCCGACCAGGGAAAGGGAGAAAAAAACAAAAGCCAGAAAGCCAGGTGAAACGGTAAGGTTCCAGAACAGCAAAAAGCTCAACTCTCCGCGGCGGGGCCGCAGAACTCTCGGGTTTCTCCAGCGTTTTGAAGGTCTGCGTTGCGCCCCCGCCGCCGGCTCCTCCGCCCGCCCCGAGAGCCCAGTAGGAGCCGGTCCCCGCGGGCGCGGGCGCTCGTTGGCTTGGTGCAAGCCTGTTTGTTAGCTCTGCTGGAGCAATTAATCTTCTCGTGCATCTCCCGCCCCAGGGGGGTGGTGGGGGCCTCCGGTCGCCTCGGGGGTCGTGCAGAACCCGGACTAGAGCGGCTGCTCTACGCAAAAGCTGGTTCTGAGAGTCCCTGCGGTGCCATAACCTGTTCCTCTCTGCGGCAGCCTCGGAGGGTTAGAGCGTTAGTTTCGGCTTCATAGGGGCGGGAGGAGAGAAAAAGGGGAAGGAGGGCGATTGTGTGGGTCAGTAGTTGAGCCTCGTTGGGGAAAGGAGGAGCGCCCGGGCGAGTGCGCCCTAGGGGAGGAGTACACGTGCTGGTGAGGGGCGGGGGTGAGAGGCGGGCAGGAGGGGAGGAGAAGGGAGGCGAGAGCCGAGGGCGGGAGGCGCCACGGCCTCGCAGACGCAGGCGCCAGCAGCCGGAGAGAAAGTTCCCGGGGAGAGCTCATCCCCGGAGGGCCGACGTCGAGGCTGCTCCTGGCGAGGGTCGTAGGTCCCACGCGTCCAGCCTGCCTTCCCCCTGAGCGCAGCGGGCCGCCCGGGCTCGGCTTGCTGGGAGGCCGGGGAGCGTTGCTGGCCGGCGGCCGCCGCCAAACTTGGTGGGGGAGGATGCTGCGAGTAGGAGCTGCGGAGCGGGGCGCGGGGGCGCACTGAGTGCTCCCGCGGGTGCCCCTGGCCACTGCTGCCAGGGCTGTGGCCGAGCGAGGGCGCCGGGGCTGAGAGGGCAGGTAGCGGCACCAGCGCCGGGACTGCGCCAGCCCTGTGAACCAGGGCCGCCAGCGCCACCGTGCCGGCGTCGCCTCCTCGCCACGGAGCCATGGTGCGCGGAGCGCGCACGCCAAGCGCGGGACTCTGAGCTCCAGCCGCGCCGCGCGCCCCCCACCTGCACTCTTCCCTCCGGGCTTCCCTGCCAACCGCGCCCGCGGGCCATGAAGCTTTGGCCTGGAGCCCCTCGTCTCTGAGCCTCGCGCAGCCCGCTCTAGTCCACGCCGCTTAGCCACAGATAGCACCCTGGCCGCTGGAGCTCCCCATCCCCTCCCAGGGACAGCATCCAGGCGCTCCGGTATGGCGCTCCGCGGGCCCCTCCGGCCGCGCAAAGTTCGCAGGAGGCGAGAGATGCTGCCGCAGCAAGTTGGTTTCGTGTGCGCGGTGCTGGCTCTGGTCTGCTGTGCGTCCGGCCTCTTTGGCAGCTGGGGTAGGTACCGGTGTGGGCCCGCCCCAGGAGTTGGGGGTCTTGGACTAGGAAGCAGCAGGGCGGCTGGGAGATGTCTCCCCTTCCTTCCCAGTCAGGCCGGTCCCCTCCCTACCAGTCAGGTAGAGCGCACCCAGGAGGGTTGACATCGACGCTCTGAGCTGTGGCGCCTGTTCCCCTGAGCTGCGCGCGGCCCCTGGGGGCTCAGAACGCGGCTGCAGGTCTGTGTTACTAAGGCGAAAGCCTGAACCATTGGCCCCTGGGCGCCAGAGTTCTGCCCCTGGAGGGCACAGGGAGCGGGCAGCGCAGCGGCAGCGTCCGGGTGTGGATTCTCTTGGCCTGGGCACATGAAACTGACTCGACCGCTTTCCAGTTTTGCTTGAGTGGAGAAGGTTGTGCTCCTCCAAGTTCCTGGAAAACCCAGGTAATGAGGCTGGGAACTGAGTCTCAGCCCACCCCTGTCAAAGGGGCGCCCTTGGTGTCCTGATGACCCCCCTAAAAACGCTGGGGGCAGTCTGTCCCCTCGGGAGGTTGCTGCTGTGTTTCAGCATCACTTCTCAACTGCGCTGAATTCCCACGGTAGGAGAGCACTGGTGTCTGGGGCCACTATCCACACTCCTTCATTCAACAAGAGACTTGAGGGATTTGGGAGTTGCTTGGGATATGCACGTTTGAGATGGAGAGGAAAAGAAACTTACAGAAAATATGTTGTTGGAGGGGGGAGGAGGAGGGGATGTGAGCCCATATGGAGCCTTCAGAAGATATTCAGTGACTAACATTCCCTTTTTTAGTTGGATGCTGAAGACCTTTTAGTAAAATTTTAATGTCCTTTGGCAACTTCGTTTTTTAAATTGATTTAAAATACTGTTTCATGTGTACAGCAAAGTGATTCAGGTAGATGTATATTTTTTCCCAACATTTTTTTCAAATGAAAGAATTTCAGTCATTAGTAACCTGGACGTTGGGAACAGAGTAGATAATACCTTCCTGAGCCGTTAGAGACAATTTAGAAAGGTTTGTACTGATTAATACAAATCAGGTGGTGCTTGATTAAGCTCTTAAGACTGCCTTTCAAAACCCACACTTTGTGATCAGAGGCTATAAGGTCAAAAAGTGGCTCTTTGCAGCAGAAATCCAGAAAGGTTATTTGAACATCTTAATACCTCATGTTCTGCAATTGGGCAAGTCGGTGTGTCTTCTCCCTCAATTACACACCAGAAATAGCAGAATACCTAGAGGCACTTAGATGTCAGCATTACGAAGAGGTATTGTTACCAGCTGAGGCGATGTGCACATCAGGAGAGGTGAGTGAGTACTTTCAAGGTCTTGAAGTGAGAGTCTTTTTTAATTTGCTGGATCAAGAAAGCCTGAAGATTTCACTGCGCTTGATCAATAGCCTCCACACCAGTGACTCCTGGTTAATCAGTATGGCCTTTGGACCAAAAGAATGAGCATCACTTGGGAACTTATTAGTATAGAATCCTGGGTCCGGTCCCAGACCTACACAATCAGAATCTGCTTTTTAACATGGTTCCCAGGTGATTTGTGTGAACATTCAACGGCAGGAAGCCCTGGGCCAGACCCCAGCAGTTTTCTCTACCTGCTTGCTGATTTAACTCTTCTTCAGGGCAGGGACACCTGAGGGTGTTCCAGGCCAAGAACTTAACCCCCCCCCCCCCCCGCTTCAAAACCCTTTGTTGCGTCTGTGAGGGGCTGAGAACCAGGGCGGTCTGAGCCAAGGTCAGATCCCATGCTGGCCACCTGGGACTAGAAACAATGAGCTAGATCTAGGAAGCAGCTTACTGTAGGTGAGCAGCTGATACAGTGCTTCCACTCACTGTCACTCTGTGCAGAGGGCTCTGCAGAGTCAAACGGGGCTGTTGCTGACATAGCAAGATACAGGCATGTAAGGCCATTGTGAGAATGCAGGCACCACGCTGATCTCATGGTTGTTTGTGGCTTCTTTTCCAATCCAGGGCACAAAACAGTTTCTGCTAGCAAACATGTTCTACCAGACACATGGAGAAATAGAAGGCTGATGGCACCAGTGAATGGGACTCAGACAGCTAAGAACTGCACAGATCCGGGTAAGAGAGATTCTTCTCCCAAGGCATGTGGCCCGGCCTAGAACTGGTGTGTAGACGGACCGTTACAACCAGAACTGAGAAAAGGTGGCTTTGTGAACCTGAGAGGGAAAGGGGAGCTATAAGGTGTTGAAAGGACATGAATCAGTTGTGCTGCTAAGCAACTCAAGGACTTTCTTTAACCAAGAGCTGAAAAGGTCACATTCGAGGGTTTTACATTTTCATTTTTTTGCTCTCACAATGCTCCTAAAGGCTCAGTGTTTCACCCCCGCTCTTTCAATTTTGTTTGCCTGGGTGTCTTGTTCTTTCCCTTTTGCTTGCTGTGTCCATCTGATGGAGCTCTGGGGGCAGGGGGCACTTTGAGATGACCTACTAGGGTCAGGGCACCCAGGCTCGCTGCAGAGGTAAGACATACTGGGGTCCCAGGGCCCCTTCTCTACAAGAGGAGGTCCGGGTATTGTGCCAGCCTGGGTGATGTGTTGTGCTTGCCCTGGGAGGCGGCTTTGATGTTCCTCTTCTGACTCCAGGGGGTCAAAGCCTGTAGGGACCCAGTGATGACTCTTAGCTTTTCTTTTGCCAGAGGCTGTATTTGCTTAAATGGTTGAGGATTCTTAGCAGGAGAGAGAGTGCTAACCAGTGAATGGAAGCTTCCTGGGCTTCAGACAGGCCGGTCCTGGGTTTAGCTCTGGCTTCAAAACTTGGGGGCCTTTGTGAGAAGGACCCTGTGGAATGATATATTTGAAAACCCTTTGGGAACTATCAGATTTTATTTACATTTTTATAGTTGATTTACTATGTTGTTTATATGTAACTATCTTGTGTAATATGTATAATATATACTAAATATATGTATAAGTATATATATTTTTTTTCTTCAGATTCTTTTCCTTTATAGGTTATTAGACGATACTGAGTATAGTTTCCTGTGCTACAGAGTAGTAGGTCCTTGTTAGTTATCTGTCTTATATGTAGTGGCGTGTATATGTTAATCGCGAACTCCTAATTTATTCCCCCCGCCTTCCCCTCTGATAACCATAAGTTTGTTTTCTAGTCTGAGTCTATTTCTGTTTTGTAACTAAGTTCATTTGTATCACGTTTTTAGATTTCACATATAAGTGATATCCTATGTTATTTGTCTTGCTCTGTATGATAATCTCTAGGTCCATCGTTATGCTGCAAATAGCGTTATTTCATTCTTTTTATGACTGGGCAGTATTCCATTTGTGTATGTACCACACCTTCTTTATCCATTCATCTGTTGATGGACATTTAGGTTGTTTCCAAGTCTTGGATACTGTACATGGTGCTGCTTTGAGCTTTGGAGTGTATATATCTTTTCCAAATAGAGTTTTATACTATTTATGCCCAGGAAGTCGGATTGTTGGATCATGAGGCAACTCTATCTTTAGTTTGAGGGACCTCCATACTGTTCTCCATTGTATCTGCACCAATTTACATTCCCACCAACAGTGTGGGGTAGGACTCCTGTTTCTCCATGCCCCAGGAGGTTTTATGATAGATGGGTACCACTTGGCTTTTGCACCGAGTTGCTGGGCAAGTCAACCTTTTTTAGATTGTCTGCCCTGTAAAATGGGTAGAATAGTACTTGGCCTCCTGCTCCGGTTGGAGGAATCTGCAAGGCTCTGTGTATGGGACATAGACGCCCAGGCCAAAGGCACAGGTTAGAATGGCATTTCACGTGTCTTATTTCCATAGGTGGGTCTCAACCGAGTTTATAGGTTCCGAGGCATCTTGGGAGAAGACACAAGTCAAAGTCATAAAACCTGTAAATGGTGGAGCTGGCACTGGAGGCCTGTGTGTCTCAAAAGTTAGTTCCACGGAGGTTACGAAGACCAGGGCCTTCCCTCAAAGCCTGTTTGCTACGCCACTTTCACTTGCTTCAGGATCCTTCTGAGAAGTCCACTTGGGACACAGAGGTTTGGGTAAACCTCTAAATTGTTTGTCCTCTGCTTGATGGGGGAAGGGGGCTGGAAGAACTTGCAGAGGAGCAGCTGGGAGTCCTTTGAATTCCCATCTATCCTGGTGGCCTAGTGCACAGCAGTGCCCGGCCGGTCACTTCACCTTCCCCAGTGTTCTTCCACTGGCTGGAAGCAGTCGGCGCACGTGCAGTGCTAACCCGCAAATATGTGTAAAGCCAGGAACTATCGTTGCAGCCCATCCTCGCTCCAGGCGCCTGAGATGCTGGAATCAGTACCGTCCACATGGGGAACACGTAACTGCTCTGGGTAAGGAATCGGGGCCAGTGCATTTTTGACTGACTTCTTGCTCATTGACGCTGGCTGTGGCCACCTCCTCCAGCTTCTGTGACATCCAGTCTGGGCACATCTGCTTAGGGCTCTGTTTCTTAGGATAGTCTCCTATGCCCCACGGTTGGCCATGTCTGAGCAAGAATTATTCCACTGTGGAGTAGCCAGTCCTTATTGGTGGGAAGGCCTGGCCTTGTCCCCCTTACGAAGAGGGAAACCGGCAAAACGTTTAGCCATAAGTAACATTTGGATGATGCTTTGTGTTGACTGTTTCTGGAAGAGAGTCTTGCCCACAGAATAGGGCTCAGTAGATACCGCATGAAATGAAAGTGCACTTTTGAATATTAAGTGCTTTAATCCTTAGTGTTTTTGCAAAGATGAAAAATGCAAGACTCGGAAATTTGGTGACTTCCTTAGATCCCTTGGCTGACAGTCGCATTCCTGTGTTACCTGGCTCAACTCGTGTGCCCTCCCTGCTCCGTTACCCCAGCTCCGGCTCCCCTCCCAGCCCAGGTGGAGCTCCAAGCCTGATTTCCCTTCCAGCCTCCTTGTCCCTGGACCACGAGAAAGTCCAGCCCCCTTTCCATTTCATAGTCGTGTGGCGGTGCCTCTGCCGTTGTGTGCCCAGCTCTGCAGTGGGCACTCGCTGGGGAGTATAAGCAAGTGGAAGAGGCAGCCCCTGTCATCATGTAGCTCACAATTGAGTAGAGGAGACAGGTTCACGACACGGGGAAATGGGTGATGCAGGAGGGCTGCAGAGGTCCCCTGGTCTGCAGTCCAATGGGACCACATCAGGGACTCAGAGGCGGGTGAGCGAGTCTGATGTTCTGTGGAGTCTTGGGGTCTAGATGAGGCAGTGACAGGCAGCCTCCGCTGTGGCGACAGAAAGCCTCCCGGGAAGTTCCCGTTGTGACTCAATGAAAGAAACCCGACTAGAATTCATGAGAATTGGGCTCGATCCCAGGCCTCACTCAGTGGGTTAAGGATCCGGCGTTGCCGTGAGCTGTGGTGTAGGTTGCAGGTGGGGCTCAGATCCTACATTGCTGTGGATGGGGTACAGGCCAGCAGCTGAAGCTCCAACTTGACCCCTTGCCTGGGCACCTCCATATGCCACAGGTGCAGCCCTAAAATGAAAGAAAAGAAAACCTCCCTAGACTGGGCATATTTAGCAAAAAAGGTAATTTTTTGACTTTGGTCACTGAAAGCGTGAAATCAGAGCTGAGGTGTCGTGACTTAGTTTCTGTCTCTGGACTCTGATGTCACCCAGCATAGGGAGGCGGTGACCACACCTCTGACTTTATGTCCTTCCAGACCCCAGATTGCTGGGACAGAGAGCTGCTGGCTGAGGTGCTTTTGCAGAAGCCTCCGGGGTTCTGGTGGCTGGACTTGGGTCACATGGCTTCCTCGAGACAATTGCTTGGCCAGGGGATTGTTGGGTCTGGACAGGCTCAGACCTGGGTCACGGGCTCTGCCTTTGGAGGGAGGGGACCGAAGCTTCCTCCCCCAGCACCAGAGCTCCGCCTGGGTGGGCAGTGTTGGAAGCTGGCACTCAGTGCGTCATAATTCTTCGCTGCCCTGTCCTGGGGTTGCTGTTGCTGCAGTCAAAGTGGACCAGACCGCCCTCCGAGTTGGAGTTTCAGGGTGTGACTGGGTGGCATCCAGGCGCTGCCTTTGCTACCGTCACAAGAGTTGCTCGTAAAGAACCACACGGTTGACGCATCCTCGGAGGGATTCGCCCTGCACGCCTCTCCCCGGGCTCGAGGCCCCCAGTTCTGACTCGCCAGACGCGCTCTTGAGGGATGTGAAAAAATGGAGCTTCAAGACTTTCCTGCTGTGTCAGCTCCTGGAGCTGAAGCAACGGGAGTTCAGCAAACATTAGTTTGCAGTTTTAAAAGAATCTCCAGGGAGGGACCATGTCTTGTTTTCTCTCTGCCTCTGAGTACTCTTGTTCACCTGTCGGAGAAGAAGCTTCGTTTCCTAAAACCATGAACAGGACCCTGCTCAAATCATCCCTTAAGACTTGAGGTGGAAAGTGGGCTCTTTGCTCAGCCTGGGGTCATTCCCCTGGATTTTTTTTTTTTTTTTTAGTCTTTTTAGGGCCACATCCGTGGCATATGGAAGTTCCTAGGCTAGGGGTATGATTGGAGCTGTAGTCACCAGCCTACACCACAGCCACGGCAACGCAGGGTCCAAGCTGCGTCTGTGATCTACGCCACAGTTCACGGCAACGCCAGATTCTTAACCGACCGAGGGAGGCCAGGGATCGAACCTGCGTCCTTATGGGTACTAGTCAGATTCGTTTCCACTGAGCCGCAATGGGAACTCCCAAGACCTAGTTTAATATAGTGATTTTCCCAAAACCAGTTTGGTTTCTTTTTTAAATGTAGGGAAGCTCATCTAGAAATAAGCAAAAATCCAACTTTATTTCTGACCACTGAGGCCTATGGAAAAATTACTAATTTATTTCCAGCCCCCCTCCAGAAGAAATTGGTCCCTCCCTGCAAAATGCATGAAATGGTCATGAGAGGTGGTGCCTTTGAACCCCTAGGGAGCTTAGTTCAGCTGCCAGAACAAAACATTACAGACAGTTGCTTTAAACAGCGGGTATTTATTTCTTGCAGTTCTGGAGGCCGGGAAATCCAAGATCAAGGTGTTGGCTGGTTCCCTTGCTGGCTTGTGGGTGACAGCCTTCCTGCTGTGCACTCACAGTGCTGGGAGGGGGTCTTTTATAAAGACACTAGTCCCGTCATGGCAACACCTCAATAACCTCCTTGGAACCTAATTACCTCCCCAAAGTCCCACCTCTGAACACGATCACCTTGGGGGGTTAGGACTTCAACGTAGGAATTTCAGGGAGACACAAACCTTCAGTTCACATCAGGACCCAAAGGGCTTCCGTGCTTCTCTCAGCGGTGGTGCCTGGAGTGTTTAGTGTCTGGCCTGCAGGTGAGAAATGCCTGGGAGACTCTGAAAGCCACAGATGCCTGGGCCTGGCTGTGACCTGTGAAATCAGAACCGGTGATGGCCACGTTCTGCGGCTGGCTCGTGGAACTTCTGGGAACCACTCTCTTCCCCCACCCCCTTCCTGGCCCCAGATCTTCCAAGATAGACTCCTCCTCGTGATGGCCTAGTCTGCTGACCTCTCCCCATTATCCAACCCAAGGCGGCCTTCTAAGTCCCGGGTTCTCTTGGTTTAGCTTTTCACAGGCACTGTATCCATCCATTGTGACACCGTTGGTTCGCCTCCTTCAACTAGGATATAAAAAGTGAGCCTCGTTTGCTTTTTTTTTTTTTTGTCTTTTTGCCTTTATCTAGAGCGGCACCTGTGGCATATGGAGGTTCCCAGGCTAGGGGTCTAACAGGAGCTGTAGCTGCCAGCCTTCACCACAGCCACAGCAATGTGGGATCCGAGCCGCGTCTGCAACCTACACCACAGCTCACGGCAACGCCGGATCCTTAACCCACTGAGCAAGGCCAGGGATCGAACCCGCAACCTCATGGTTCCTATTCGGATTCGTTAACCACTGAGCCACGAAGGTAACTCCTCGTTTGCTCTTTAAAACTATAGTATGTCCTTCAGTTTTTCCTTCTGTAAAATGAGGGTGGTTGAAGGGTGATAACTGCATCCTTCTCATAGTGTTAGAATTAAATGAGCTAATGACCCATCAGGCATGTACACGCGTACATGTACCGACAGTAGTTTCTGTTTTCATTACTGTTTTTTAATTGGCTTATTCCAGATGTGACACGGTGATGGTGGGTTACAGGCACCGGGAAACTCTGTCCATGGGATTTTATGAGGACGAGTTAAAAAGTAAAACATCTTGCTGAACATTGTTTATTTTTTCTGGGAACACACTGCTGTTGGTTTGTTTTTTAACCTTTTGGAGATTGGGCGTGCTGTAGCTTGGCATCCTTTGCAGAACTTGCCTCTGAATAGAAAAACTGTTTGGTTTTTGCCTCGTGACAGCTAGGTGGTGTTTTAAACATTTTCGCTTTTTAGTTGGGGTGGAAATGCCGCCTTCATCCTTCCACTGCCTTTTCCTGCACATTTGCAAAAAATTGAACCAGTGGTCCCTCCTCTACTAGGTCACCCCTGTTGATTTGCGTCCCCAACATCCTGTGCCTCATGTTTGAAAAAGGGGAGAGGAGCTTCATTCTCCCCGTTGCTGTTGGAGGGATTTGCCTTGTCATGTTTGGTTTTCCACTTTTCAACTATGTCTCTGGGGATGGCAGGTGGCTGTGGGCTGCCGTAACAAAATACCATAGGCTGGGCGGCTCAGACAACAGAAATGTATTTTCTTACAGTTCTGGAGGCTGGAAGTCCAAGGTCAGGGTGTCAGTGTGATCCGGGCCTGGCGAGAGCTTCCTTACTGGGTTGGTTGTGTCCTCGTATGCAGGGGGAGGGCAAGTGAGAGCAAGCTCTCTGCTGTCTCCTCTTAGAAGGCCACCTTCCCTCTAACCTGAGTGGCCTCCCAGAAGCCCCGTCTCCAACATTACTTGGCGGAGGGGGGGTGGTAGTGCTTCAACAGGAGTTTTGTGAGGACACCTTCAGCCCATAATAGTGTCCAAAGCGGGAGAGCTGGGAAAAGAGGGCTGACAGAGAAGTGCTCGAGAGAGATCTGGAGATGAAGGTGGTTTCTAGATTTTCAGGGGAGCAGAGGAGTTGGATGCGAGCGCTAGGTGGAGGTTTTGCTGTTACTATTATTCCTGGCTGGGGCTGGTGGAGAGAGGAGAGGGTGTGGTGGAGGCAGGCAGGGGCGGGATCCTGTGGGCGGGTTAGGAGCCGATGACATCACTGGGCAAGTACCCCAGGCAGTGGGTCTCTGTGGGCGCCCCTGAGTGGGGAGCAGAGGTGCAGGAATCACGAGAAAACAGGAGGAGGAGGAGGGGACCCAGAGCTGCAAAAAGTACATCAGCACGTGTGGGTGTTGGAGGTGAGCTTGTACCGGCGACGAGATGAAGTGTCTGGATTCTGAACGAACGCCTGTTCAGATGCTGCTCGGCTGGCTGGGGAGACAAGTCACACATCCCAAGTTTTAAAATCGTTACGTAAAAACAAGCTCTGCGTTGGAAAAGTGAGGCTTGAACCTGTTCCTATGGACAGGGAGATCAGAGGTCAGGTACTCTCTCCCCGGGCAGAGGAGTTCAGCTCGGGGACGGGTTTTCCTGGGCAGGACAACCTCCAAAGAGCCAGGTGGCTTCTTGGGGCCGTTGTCACCAGCCACCGTGGAATAGCGATAGGCTGGCAGAGACACTGACCTGGTCACACGTGGAGGCCGAGGAAGACGGCAGCCTGTCATCAGTGAGATCCTCTTGGCTTTGAGGGGCGTGGGGATGTTGTGACCTGGGTCAAGTGGCTTGGGTGCCAAAGATCTTGATTCTAGTATTGGCTCTGCCAAGATCCTGTTTAGCTTTGGGGCTTGGTCTCTCCCCCATCTTTCTCTCTCCCACCTCCTCGCCTGCTTCTTCCTCCCTTCCCCCACACCTCCAAAATGAGATTACACGGGATTTCCAGCATCTGGGAGATGCTCCAGTCCCAGCATGCACCTGCTCTTTCCTTCTTGGAGAAGGCAGCCTGTCATGGTGAAGGCAGATGTGTGGATTTGTGTCCCAGCTCACCCTTGCTGGCCAGCCATGTGACCTTCAGCAGGTTATATAATCTCTCTAAGCTTCAGGTTTGCTGTTTTGTAAAATGAGGGTAGCGGCATTTCCTGCCTGCCTCCTAGGGCTGCTGCAAGCCTTAAACCACACGACGGATCAAAGTGTTTAAGGCATACCCAGCACACAGGAGCTGCGGCCATCATCATAATCATGGCTAACACCAGCCTACTATGTGTAGGTGCTACTCTGAATGCTTTCTGTGTATTAATGTACTTGCTTCTCATAACAACTTTTTCGGTGGGTGCTTTTAATGTCGTCGTTTTGCATGTGTGGAAAAGGAGACCCAGAGGGGTTAAGTAACCAGTCCAAGGTCAGCCAGCCAGCAAGAAAAACAAGGAGGGGTGAGAGTGAGAGAGGGAGAATTAATAGACTTTAATTAATAGACTATTTTTAGAGCAGTTTTAGGTTTACCAAAAAACTGAAAGGACGTAGTTTTCCTATTATTACTCTCCCTCCTCCCAGCTTCCCCTCTTGACACCTTGAGCCACTGTGGTCCGTTTGTTGCAGTTGATGAGCCAATACTGATACATTATTATTAACTAAAGTCTGTAGTTTCCATCGGGATTCACTCTTGTGTCGTACATTCGCTAGGTTTTTATAGATGGACAATGACATGTATGCACTATCACAGAAGCCTGCAGAACAGTTTTCATTGCCCTAAACATCCTCCGTGGGGCTCAGATTTTTAATTTGGGTAGTCTAAATGGTGAGCTTATGCCCTTATCCATAATTATTAATAGGATGGAAGAAGACAGTTTTTTTAATTTTATTTTTTATATTTTTCTTTATATGGCCCCACCTGTGGCATATGGAGGTTCCCAGGCTAGGGGTCGAAATGGAGATGCAGCCTACGCCACAGCCACAGCAGCGTGGGGTCCAAGCCAGTTCTTTGACCTACACTGCAGCTCACATCAACGCCAGATCCTTAACCCACTGAGTGGGGCCAGGGATCGAACCACGTCCTCGTTCTTGACCCGCTGAGCCACGATGGGAACTCCGAGAAGTCAGTTTAGAGATGAGGACTTGGCGTTGCAGCTTCGAGGCTCCGTCACTGTCTGGGTAGCCCCTTAGAAACGGGGAATTCCTCTCCGTCGCCCCAGCAAACATCTGTGTGGGCCCTGCTTCTTGGGATGTTTCTAATACTAATTTGTTTGCAATCAAAAGTTGTTTTTTCTTCTTGCCTTATCCAAACTCTCGAGGCCATCTGCTAGCAATCTCGCCTCCTTACTGGGCCATCTGCTACCCCCTGACTTGCAGATTCTCGGCTCTCGGTGCCATGCGGGCCTCCCGCAATCCAGAGAGCGCCCACTCAGCTTCCTCTTGAACCCTGAGCAACGCTCCTCCCTGAGTTAAAAATGGAAATCACCAAGCATCGCCATGTGCTACCTTGGGTGGGGGAGATCGAGCCGTTGGACTCAACAGAAAAGCCAAATGCTTGAAAAGGGATTTTTTTTCTATTAAACACTGTCCATTATGAAGAGACCATTGGAGCATGGCATTTTACTGAAAAAGACGAAAAATAAATGTACTGGAATAATTTACAGTTTTTTTCTGAAAGGGCAGTGGACGGCCCCCGTGGAGAGGAACAGAAAGTTGTGTGACCAAGAAGCAAAGGAGCTCTGTGCCCAGTGGCTTGTCCCCTTGCACGTGGGAAAGTGCCACCAGTTTCTGGGTCCACGACTCCTTTGCTAATCCGGCGCAGAACGGGGCTCCCGCTCTGGGTGTCACGTGACTGCCCGAGACATTAATTGCAATGTGTGTTTCTTGACTGTCTGCACAGCCTGCCCTGTACTAGGCTCTAAAGCTGGAAGGCACCCAGGCTTCGCTCTCAGGGAGCGTGTAAGGCACAGAGGAGGCGAGGGGTGAAGTGGTGGGGGTGAAGTGGTGGAGCTGCCCACTGCAAATACCTCCAGAGGAAAGAGTGCAGCGGTGCAGGGCAAGGGCACCCTCCCTGGAGGAGACGACATCTGAGCTCACCCTGGAAGGGCAGGGGTGGCGGTGGAAGGACATTCTAGAGCAGGGGGCTCAGCGTGCAGGCAGGTGCTGCCTGAGAAATCGCAGCATCATCTCCCTGCTGGGAGGGGCTTCCTAGCAGCCACTGCCCCTTGCTCATTGGCTGTCCGAGGGGAGAGAGAAAACAAACACCTGCTAAGATTACTGTGCACAATAGTTAAGTAATTAGGCTTTGGGGATTTAGCACGGAGTTAGTGCTCAACCAGGGCTAGGCTGAATCAGATTACTTTTTTTTTTTTTTTTAAACAGAAGGAGGTAGGGCTGGAAATGTGCCGGGGCTGCCCAGGATGAAGTTGGCAAACTGGTTCACGTTGCTCCCCCCTGTCCCCCAAGGCACAGTCAGGGCAGTCACCCCAGTTCTCAGGTTGTGCTGGCCCCTGGGCAGACTGTTAAACTAAGAGAAATGTTTGCTAGTTTTGCCCACTAGTCTGGGAGTTCCCCGAGGGCAGGGCTGTGTTCCCTGGATCAGTGGCTCCAGGGCTGAGGCTGGAGTCGGGCATAAACCTGGACAGAGCCCTCTGTTCTGCCTTTCAGGGAGCTCTGGCCCACGAAAGCAGCTCCTGTCCCCTGGACTGTCCCCTCTAGCCTGTCGATGCTTTGGGACAGATCAGGACACCCAGCCAGGAGGAATTAAGAGTTAAGAGCTCAAGGGTTAAGTAGGTGGATTCTGAATCCAAACTGCCTGGTTTCCAGTCCTGTCTCCGCCCTTACTAATTATGTGACCTTGAATTGGTTACTTTATCTTCTAACCTGAGGAGGAGGGCAGGGTTTGTTTTGTTCACTGATGTGTCCCAAACTCTAGAAGATGCCGTGTGTGTGTGTGTGTGTGTGTATGAGCTAAGTGTGTTAATCTACGTAATATGCTTATAAGAGGGCCTGGCACAGAGCAACAAATTTTTGTTGCTGAAATTACCTCTGAAAGCTAACTTGAACATAATGTTACAGAATAAACAAAAAATGTTATGGCTGCACCTGCATCATATGGAAGTTTCCAGGCCCCAAGTTTCCAGGGGTCAAATTGGAGCTGCAACTGAGACCTACGCCGCAGCCACATCAGATCTGAGCCACATCTGTGACCTACACCTCTCGAACCTGCATCCTCACAGAGACGCCAGGTTCCTAACCCACTGATCCACAATCGGAATGCCAGTTACAGGATAAAATTTTTAGAACCAAAGGTTTGAAGAGGAATTTTACTTGTTTTACTTCAAGTAAAAAAGTTAAGGAATGGCTATCTGGACTTATGTTTGCTTATTATTCTTTGAGGACAAGGAGCTGAGTTTTGCATGGCTGATGCTGAGACAGGCCAGACCTTGAAGGCTGCAATGGGCCTCCGTGTGTGCTCCAGATCTGGACCTTTCTGTTGGTGAAGCAGGACCTGAGGAATGAGAGCTGTTATTTAGAGATCAGAGTTTGTCTTAGGGGCCTGACAACCTGTGCAGTTCTGCATAAGTCACTTTGTCTATTAGAGCCTCAATTTTCTGCCTATGAAATTGGCATATTGACGTCTTTCCTAAGTCTTTTAAGGAATAAGTGCCAAGTGCTGTGCAAATATTATTACTTTTGTTTGCATAACTCTACTAGATGAGTACCTCTTTTTTTTTCATTTTTTTCAAGTTTAGTATAGTTGATTTATAATGTTGTGATAATCTCTGCTGCACAGCGAAGTGATTCAGTTACACATGTACACACATCCGTTCTTTTCAGATTCTTTTTCCACATAGACCATCACAGACTTGGGTAGAGTTCCCTGTGCTATATAGCAGGTCCCCAATAGCCAATCATTCCATGTACTACAGACCAACCCACCCACCCCAACTGTCCCCTTTGGTAACCATAAGTTTGTTTTCAACGTCTGTGAGTCTGTTCCTGTTCTGCACGTAAGTTCGTTTGTATCCCTTTTTTAGATTCCATCTATAAGTGATATCATATGATGTTTGCTTTGATTGACTAACTTACCTTAACATGATCTCTAGGTCCATCCATGTTGCTGCAAATGGCATTATGCCGTTCCTTTTTATGGCTGAGTAATATTCCATTGTCTGTATGTACCGTATCTTCTTTATCCATTCCTCTGTTGATAGACATTTAGGTTGCTTCCGTGTCTTGGCTCTTGTATATGGTGCTATGGTGAACATTGTGGTGCATGTATTTTTGAAGAATGTCCCTTCCTTGTGAAATGGAGAAAATCAGTTACTTGAGGCTTTTCAGAGTTGACCCGTAAAACCACAAATAGGATTTGATGAAAGTATTGTGCACGGCCTGCGTGCTGCAGAGGCCCCGTTGGTGGAGTGTCTGGCTAGAAGAGAAAGAGGGGGATCTTTTAGAGCACCTTCCAAATGCCAGCTCTTATGATCCCCCTCATTGGTTTATCTCATTTTCATGCTATAAATGCCTGACTTTTGATTCCATTATATGTGCCAAGTTCAGGGACCAGCCTTTTAGCTGGCCTGATCCCACACCAGCTGGTTCAGCTCTGTACCTAAGATTTGTGTTTATTAAAATCATCACGCAGATGAAAAAAAAATTGCTTAAGAGGCCTCCTGAGGGCAGTTTCTCAGAGTTCAGATAGGAAACCATTCTTGGGCTTGCTATTTGGTGGCTTGATGAATGCTGATTGAGCAACCCTGTCTGCTGGGCCTGTGGGGAAATTAAAATTGACCTAGATGCGGCCCCTACCTCATTGCTTATCCACTCCAAATGCGATAGTTTGCATCTACTAACTCCAAACTCCCAGTCCATCCCACTCCCTCCCCCTTGGCAACCACAAGTCTGTTTTCTACGTCCATGAGTTTGTTTCTGTTCTGCAGATAGGTTCATTTGTGCCATGTATTAGATTTCAGATGTAAGTGATATCATATGGTTTTTGTCTTTCTCTTTATGACTTCCTTCACTTAGTATGAGAATCTCTAGTTCCATCCATGTTGCTGCAAATGGCTCTATTTTGTCCTTTTTTATGTCTGTGTTCCGTTGTGTATATGTACCACATCTTCTTAATTCATTCATCTGTTGATGGATATTTGGGTTGTTTCCATGTCTTGGCTATTGTGAATAGTGTTGCAATGAACACAGGGGTGTATGTATCTCTTTGAATGAAAGATTTGTCTGGATAGGTGCCTGGGAGTGGGATTGCTGGATCATGTGGTAATTCTATATTTAGTTTGCTAAGGAACCTCTATACTGTTTTCCATAGTGGTTGTACCAATTTACATTCCCACCAACAGTGAGGGAGGGTTCCCTTTTCTCCACACCCTCTCCCGCATTTGCTGTTTGTAGACTTATTAATAATAGCCATTCTGACCAGTGTGAGGTGGTACCTCATTTCTCTAATAATTAGTGGTGTTGAGCATCTTGTCGTGTGTCTGTTGTCCATCCGTATGTCTTCTTTGGAGAAATTTCTATTCAGGGGTCTTCTGCCCATTTTTCAATTCAGTTATTTGGGGCTTTTTTTTTTCCTTTCTTTTTTTGCTGCTGTATGAGTTGTCTGTATATTTTGGAGATTAAGCCCTTGTTGGTTGCATCATTTGCGACTATTTTCTCCCATTCCATAGGTTGTCTTTCCGTGTAGTGTTTTAAGAGTAAGAGCCCCTCTCACCTCCCTAGGAACCGCCTGCTTCCTCCTCCCGCCAGTACTGGTGGAGCAGCAGAGATGGCAGGTGCAGTTCTTGGCCTCAGGGAGCACAGCTGAGAGGCAGGGGAACACTGACCACCACAGTCCTCGTGTGCTCATTCTGCACATCGCCTCGCACACTGGGACACCGGGTTTATTTCACCCGTTTTTTTTTTTTTTTTTTTTTTTTTTTGTCTTTTCTAGGGCCGCACCCGCGGCATATGGAGGTTCCCAGGCTAGGGGTCTAACCGGAGCTGTAGCCGCCGGCCGATGCCACAGCCACAGCAACGCAGGATCCAAGCCGCGTCTGCAACCTATACCACAGCTCACGGCAACGCCGGATCCTTAACCCACTGAGCAAGGCCAGGAATCAAATCCGCAACCTCATGGTTCCTAGTAGATTCGTTAACCACTGAGTCATGACGGAAACTCCTATTTCACTTCTTTATATCAGCAGGGCTTAATCCGCACGGGGTTTTGCAGAGGCTTTTGCTGAAAGCGACACGTAGGCATTTAGAGAAAACCCATAAGGAAGAATTGATGAAATGAAGAGTATTGCACAGACATAGCAAAGGGAAGATTTGGTGGCCCTTTTTCGGGGAGTGGGACATCCCATACTCAGAGCCTCATCCTGGTCCCTCTTCTGCACGTGGGCACCTGGAAATGTGGTGGCAGCCCAGCCCACTTTCTTACCTTATTTGGAGGTGAACGCCTGGGATGGGGGACCTTCAGCATGCCGTGTGAATTGCCCTTTGCGCTGAATGACACAAAGAATGGCTGACCTCGCCTGACCCCTGCGGTGTGGACAGACCACCGGGGCGGGACCTCAGGGGATGCAGACCACGATGCACGGGACATGGATGAGAGTGAGATGGGAGTCCCTGTGTGGAAAGGCCAGTCTGCTGCCTGGAGAAACCCACTGCGAGACAGAAGTGGAAACTCCCTGGAGACACACAGGAGTGGCGAGAACAGTGATTAATGGAACAGATAGAATGACTTCAAAGCAGAGATTAGAACAGTGAGCTTACTCTGGTTTATTAAGCCTCCGTGAAAGAGGGCTGTGTGGAGAGGGGGCACCTGACGTGGTTTTGCTGTGATTCACGTGATCGCAGGAGGCTGCATCTCAAGAACCCCCGGGGGTGTGGGGGGAGAGCTGGGGGCAGCTCCCCTCCCCTCAGTGCCTCTTAAAGGGGAAACCCTGGTTCCTCAAGAAGCCTCCCCAGGAAGTAGTCCCCTGGGCTATTTAAATGAGATGGCTAGGGCACCGCGGGGTTTATGAGAGCACTGGCAGCAGGACAGGCTGGCTGTGCTGTGGCTTCTTGTCTCTAACTTTTGGGTAATTCTTCCATGGGCCCTTGCAAGAATTGCTCTGAAATCTCTTTGATCGTTTCAACCTTTCTTGTTTTTCCTTAGCTGGCGAAAATCCCAACTTAGCGTGTATGACAGGTATTGAAATGACTTGCAGGCTTTGGGTGATGACCCACACGCCTTCAGAGGAACAAAGAAAAAAGGGGAGGGACCGGTATCTGATTTGCAGACCACGGGCCCTGCGAGCGTGGCTGCTGCTTCCACGGCCCCCAAGCTCCAAGCTCACAACCAATACTTAGAGTCACACAGTCCATTCAGGAGAGAGGCAGTGCGTGTTAGAGCTCAGGGTCGTGCCTTTCCATCTTTAACGCACCCATGGGTCACCTGGGGACTCTGTTAGAAAGCAGATGCGGGAAGGCTGGGTGAGGCCTGAGGCTCTGCATTTATAAACCAGCTCCTAGGTGATGTCAGCGCTCCTTCGTGGAGACTGTGCTTTGGGCGGCGAGAGTAGAGTCTTCCTGTCCTGAGTCTGGGTCCCTTGCCTGCCGCTGAGCTGAGCGGCCTTGGGCCCCTTACTTGGTCTCTCTGAACCTCAGTTCCCCATCAGTGAAGTGGCGGTTACATTCCTTACCCGGCAGGGGTCTTGGTCGAATTCAATGAGATTGTGCCTGTTGATTGCTTTGCTCGGTGCTGTGACGGCTACGTCTCCAGAGCTCTCATATAGAGGGCGCGTGCTCAGAATTCGGTCCAGCGTCCTCCAAGCTGCTTGGAGGAGCACTGGTCCCTCAGGGTAGCCTGTCCATCTCCCCATCTCTTGCTCAGAAAAGGCTTCGTGATCAGATAAGTTTGGGGGAAGACGTGTAATGTCTGTCTCTAGTGGAGATCGACTGGGTGACAGTGACCTACTCAAGGATATTCTGCAGTGAAGAAACATTTAAACTTGGAGTTCCTGCTGTGGCCGAGTGGTAACAAACCTCACCAGTATCCGTGAGGTTGCAGGTTTGATCCCTGGCCTCGTTCAGTGGGTTAAGGCTACAGAGTTGTTGTGAGCTGTGGTGTAGATCGCAGACGAGGTGTGGATCCTGCATTGCTGCGGCTTTGGTGTAGACTGTCAGCCGCAGCTCCCATTCCACCCCTAGCCTGGGAACCTCCATATGCCGAGGGTACAACCCTAAAAAAAAAAAAAAAAAAGGAAACATTTAAACTTAAAAATTTGTATCATGGTAAAAGACACACAAAAGCCTTCTAACCGTTTTAAGGTGTACGGCTCAGTGGCATCAGGTGCAGTCCACACTGCTGTACAGCCGTCACTGCCATCCACCTCCAAAATGTTCTGATCATCCCCAACTGAAACTCCACACCCATTAACCAGTGACTCTTCCTCTCCCCGCCCCCAGTCCCTGGCAGCTCCCGTTCTACCGTCTGAGTTTGACTATTGCAAATAACCCCATGCAAGTGGCATCAGACAGTATTTACCTTTCGGTGGCTGGCTTAGTTCACTTAGCACAATGTCCACAAGGTTCATCCACATTGTAGCACGTGTCACGATTGCCTTGCTTTTTAAGGCTGAGTAGTATTCCACCGTATGTCTAGACCACATTGTGTTAATTCCTCCACCACTGGACACTTGGTTGTTTCATCTTTTGACGGTGGTGAGTAGTGTTGCTACACACACAGGTATTCAGGCATCTGTTCGAGCTTTAAACTTTTTTCAACCTAATGTTTTGCAAGTATTGACTGGGGTGGGAACTGTGGATGCAGAAATGCCGAACGGTCAACCCACTCTCTCCAACCCTGTGCATCACAGCCTAGGTTCTGCCTTGGACCAGTTAAGTCAGCACCTTTAAGGCTGGGACCTGAGCAGAGGGATCCTCAAATCCCAGGTGACATGAATGAGTAGCGGGGGTGGGGGGACTTACAGAGGTTGACACTCAGTGGCGGTGCGGGGCAGGGATGAGAACTGAGACCCGTTGAGTCTCAGGATGTCACATGCTGCAGCCCTTCCGTAGACTTCTATCTGGAGCTCCTGCCACGGGGGCCTGAGAGCACAAAGGGGTGACCTTGTCCTTGGCAGCCCCCGGGCCTCCCATAAATCCAGCCCACACTGATGAGCGTCTGTTGTTCACTTCGGCAGGGGAGGTCCTGTCCGCAAGGGGAAGCAGCCGGAGGCAGGCCCGCACCCTGGGGAAATCGCCAAGGCTGCCATTTAGTGCCCGGATGTGGTCTTGCCTCAGCGTGGTGTGCAGAGGAGGCGAAGCATTTCTGGGTTTCTGGATGGTTTTAGTTGACCGAGGGCAGCGGCAGCACCGCCGTTCAAATATTTCCCATCCAGGAAGATCACTGTCAGTTCTCCTTGTCACTCTGAGCTTGAGAGACTGAGTTTCTGGCCTTCGTGCTGTGGGCCGGATGGCTGGGGCCACCCCTCCCTGAGTCAGGGATTTACCTCAGCAGAACTTGACCTTGGGAGCCCCTGTTCAGTGGTCTGTCGTCCCTGTTTAATTTCCAGGATCTGGCCGTCTTGATTGTCCAATCTCACTTTGGTCTGATGTGTAATAGTGTGGAGGAAAGACTTGAAGGCCTGTAAATGATTTGTTAAAGCATACTGGGGGCCCAGGAAAACAAGCCGAAAGCCCTTTTTTGTTCCTTTTTTTTGTCCTTTTGGGGCTGCACCCGAGGCATATGGAGATTCCTAGGCTAGGGGTCTAATCGGAACTGTAGACACCGGCCTACACCACAGCCACAGCAGCATGGGATCTAAGCTGCACCTGCGACCTACACCACAGCTCACGGTAACGCCCGATGCTTAACCCCCTGACCGAAGCAAGGGATCAAACCTGAGTCCTCATGGCTGCTAGTCAGATTCGTTTTTACTGAGCCACGACGTGAACTCCCTGTTTTTATTCTAAGTTAAGGCTTCCAGTTCAGTCTTCTCTTTCTGGGAGCGTACGATCCTGAGCTCTTTTGGAAGGAGACCTTTAACCCCAAAGAAGTCATAGCAGCGTTTTGCCAGCTTCTGCCAAGCAACATCCCGGGGCTGGGGCGAGATGAGCCCCCAGGGGCCTGCGCCTTTCCTTGGCCCGGGAGCACCATTTGCAAGAGCAGAGCTGGTGAACCCATGGTAACCAAGCCCACACATCCACTTCAAACCTAGTAACCAGTCCCCAGCCAAGCTGCAGAGCCTGGGGACCAGAAAACTCTCTTCTCACTGGGCACCCCTGACCGTGATGTCATGGCGCTGCGGACTGCGCCCCTCACTCTTTCCAGTTGCTGAGTGTGGCAGATACTCTTTGGAACAAACTGGCAGAAATATGCTGAAGCTATTTGACTCCACAGAGTTATGTGATGGCAAAAGACTGAGTTTTCAAAACCCTAACAACAGCACAATATCAATTCTTGACCATATCCTCCTTGGAGAGAGTTCTTATGGCTTTTTAATGGCCTGGGTCTCCATCCTTGTGCCGGTGGAGAATAAAGGCTGTTTTTCCCTATTATTATTATTATTATTATTTGTCTCAGGCTCCTTGCCCATTTTCTTGCAGGTATGCCTTTGAATTGGCCGTGGAAATCCATCACGAAGGGTTGACCGTGAAGCAGGGGCGTTTGCCGTTCTGGGCCTGAGAGTCGGCCTAAGATCTTGTGTGGGTGGATTGGTCTGGGATTTTTGTGAGCTTCAGGCATTAGATTTGAAACATTCATCTGGCAGCTGGCTTTGCTGGCCGTTGAATGCAGGTGCCCGCTCAGCTTTGGCCATTTGTGGGGAAGCTGCTGGTTTGGTTTATCTGTCTTTGAAGCCCACGATTCCCCATTCTGCCACTTTCCTGTTTTCATATAACACGGTGTCAACATAACCACCAGCGACAGGGGTGCCCCTGAAACTCCTTAGTCGACGCGATCCTTCCTGGTTTGCTTGATACGGTCGGTTATGGCTCATCTGTTCGTTTGCCTCTTTTCTCTCCAGTAATTGTGTCTTGGAAGTTGCCTTTTGGATGCAGTCTGTCTTAAGTTACAGTACCCGGTGATTTCTTTCCAGGAGTGGCTTGGCAGACAGAGTGAGAAGCAGTTTGCAGACTTATCAGAAATTCAGCCTCACTCTCCCATTGATTGAATAATCGTTATTTTGAGTTGAGCTAATCCCCAAGGCCAGAGTTTTCCACTCAGCTTCTCCCTGCCTCTCAGAGTGATGGGGTTTTCCACTCACACCTCTCCTGCTGCCTCTGGGGTTGGAAGTCGGCTCAGGCGATCTGCTCACTCGTTTATTTCCTCGTTTGCTCATTTGCCCAAGAAATTTAAGAGCCTCTGATGTGGGCAGCACTTGGCCAAGTGGAGATGAATGGAACGGGGCTCACCCAAACATACAGCGCGCGAGGGGAAGGGGCAACGTGAATCCAGATCGCAGTGTGTCGTGTTGGGGAAAGTGACTGCTTCTACCAGGGAAAAAAAAAGAAAAACAAAAACCTTTAAAGTCAAATGGAAATGTAGCTCTTTACTCCAAAAACGCATTCTCATAAGAAATAAACATTGCTTAAATGCCTCCACTCTGCAGAATACCAAAGACAGGAAAACCAGCTCAACTTTCAGGGATCCTGCATTCTCATTTGACAGGGTAGGTGAATGGTCAAGGGCCTATAACTAGAGTGCTCTCCGAGGACAGAGGGACATTCAGATCCACAGACCTTCAGAAGCCATGTCAGGGCCTAGAGAAGCAAGCATTTTTTTCCTCGTGGGCCTTCATGGCGGAGCGGGCCCTTTAAAGGTAGCATGGACAACCTTTGACCCCAGAGGTGGAGGGGACTACATGGACCTGAGCCCTGAGGTTGGACTCTTCTGTGATGACTTGTTATTCTCTGCATTTCCTTACCTGCTAGACTTCCCCATAGAGGTGAGGATGTGACCTGCGTTGTAGGGTATTCAGTCCATTGACCCTGGACGTGAAGCGTGCTTTGGCCAATGGCTCTTGAGCAGATAGAATGCATACTATGCCTGAACAAAAGCAGTAAGAGCCATCATGCATTTCTGCCAGCTCTCCCTCTTTGTCCTTTCCCATGAGGTTGGCACGTCCTGGACGGGGCTTTGCCTTCTGCCTAGATTCTAGAATGGGAAGACAGGAGAAGCCAACCCCTGAATACCAGTACATGATGCAAATGAGAAGCAAACGTGTGTTGTATGCCACTGATGTTTGGGGGGTTATTTGTCACTGCGTCAGGACAGCCATCTAGAGGACCCTGATGGATACAGTCTCAGTAGAGGAATAGCGGGGCTCGCCCACATGTGGTGTTAAGGGAGGGGGAGATTTGGGGGAGAGAGAGTGTCTTAGAGTCAGGTGACAGCAGGCTTCTGTTGGCCAGTGAAGGAGCCGAGGTTTCTTACTGAGGCAGTGGGAGCTGGGGACAGCTTCCGAGCCAAAGGATGGATCTGAGGAATCTGCTTTGGGAACATGGGTCCAACCTCAGGACGGAGGGTAGAACTGGTTCTAGGGGGATGTTTGAGGTTGTTTGGGGTACAGGCAGAAGGAGAGGAGGGCAGCGACAGTGGAGCAGAAGGAGGATCCTGTTCCCGAGACTGGGTCGTGGTCACGTCAACAGGAACCTGGAAGCTGCCAGAAGGTGAGGGAGGGACAGTGGTGTTGCATCCAAGTGCCTATGGGGAGGCGCTTTCTCTTGTCGGGGGGCTCCCCACAAGTGGGGCGAAGCGGCCATCCTGCTGGCCGGCTCCCTACATGTCTGAGCGCTGCCTGCTTCTAAGATGCTGCGTTTTGCTGCTTCAAGAGGAGAGGTCTGGGGATGCGTGCGAGGCACTGGTTGGACTTGAAGTTCTCTCCTGGCTTTGACACCTCCTGAAATTCTGCTGCTGCCCATGCAGTGGTGCAGAGGTACGAAGGGGTCCACTTGGGGTGCAGTGTCCCTCCAAGCAGAGTGCAGGGTGACTCGGGGACTTGGCCTGCCCCGCTCTTTGAGTCTGTAGTTGTCCCTCCCTATCCTGGGGGATTGGGTCCAGGAGCCTCAGGGCCACCAAAATCTGAGGATGCTCAAATCCCTCACAGAAAATGGAGCAGTACTGTCAGCCCATGGACCCTGCATCTGTGGATGCAGCCCACTGCGGTTCGAGTCTTAATCCGTGTGTTTGAATCTGGAGATGAGGAGTCACAGGTGGAGAGCACCCGCTGCAGCAGCATCACTCCTTCATCAACCTGGTGAACGGTGCCACCTCTGGAGCGGGACTGCCTGCCTTGAATCCTGGCCCTGCCCTTTGCTAGCAGTGACGTTGGGCGAGTTACTTACTAACCCTTCCGGGCCTCAGTTTCCCCATCTGTAGCGTGGTGGTGACAGCCCCGAGGTGAGTTGTCTTAGTGACGCCCAGTGCATTCACAAGTATAGCATTTAGGCTGGGATTTGAAACACAGTAAGGGCTGATGTAGGTGGTGGTGGGATATTTAATTGAGCACCTGCCAGGAGCCAGGCGCTGTTTTATGCACCGGGGATACAGCAGTGAACAGGGTCTCTGACCTCGTGGACGTTGTCTATGCAGAGCGGGCGGCACATGCACTGGGCAGACCAGCAGATACATGATGTCGGATGATGAATGCATGGGGAAAAATAAATTGGGATAAGAAGATGGTGACCAGGATGGGTTTGAGGATTTACAACAGGGCTACTGGGGGCCCCCCTCCCCCCTTTTTGGTCTTTTTGTCTTTTGGGACCGCACCCACAGGATATGGAGGTTCCCAGGCTAGGGGTCCAATCGGAACTGTAGCCACTGGCCTACACCACAGCCACAGTAACGTGGGAGCCGAGCCTCCACCATAGCTCATGGCAATGCAGGATCCTTAACCCACTTAGCGAAGCCAGGGATCGAACCTTCATCCTCATGGATGCCAGTTGGGTTCGCTAACTGCTGCGCCACAGCAGGAATGCCCAAGGAAGTCCCCTTAACGGACGAGATCAGAATGTGGCGAGGGTAGGCTCTCTAGCTGTCTGTGCTCGAGGAAAGGGGAGTTCTGTTTCTGACCAAGGGAACAGGAAGTGCAAAGGCCCTGAGGAGGCTGGTTCTAGAACAGAAAGACGGTGACGTGGCTTGAACATAGTTTGCTCATTGAAATACGTCCATTTCTTTTTAAGGAAATGGGAGCTTTCTGCTTCTATTACAAGTTCAGATACTACAGCAGATGGGATCGAGGGTAGTACAGGGATATGAATGTCGGTTGTTCCCGAAGCTCCCATTGTTTTTGGAGCCTCAGTTTTTCCATCTGTACAATGGGGATGGTCTTCCTTAACTCTTGGGATGGTTGTGGGGACTACATGAGGTCATGTGACCTCAGCCTCGGTGCCCAGGAGGTGTTCGTAAACAGTAATTACCAGAAGCCTTGGGAGAGGGTGATCTGAGAGCGAGGGTGGAAGTGTCTCTCTGATATGACATGTTGAGTTCAAGTCTGAGGAGTGATGGGTCATTATCGTAACCACCTACTTAGAACAATTAAAAGGGCCTTATAGTTGAGCTGCTGCATGGCAGTAATAGCTACTGGCAGTAGTAATTTTACTTGCGAGGGGGGAAAATGACAATGACGTCTGTGAAGTGGCATTGAGCTGGGGCTGTGGTTCTCAACTTTGGTTGCGCCTTAGACGCACCTGGGGAGATTTTAAAAATCCCAGTGCTGAGGACATTTTCCAGACAAATGAAGTCAGAACCTCTGGGTGTGGACCAGTCCGCCGTGGTTTTTAAAACTCTTCTGCTGATCTGCGTGTGCAGCCGTGGTTCAAAACCACTGAGCTGGCTTGGGTGGGCTTGTGGCCTCTTGCTCTGGAAAATTCTTCAGGGAGACATGGGGGCGTGTGTGCCAGATCCGTGATCATTGCTCCTATAATATGGGCCTGGGGTGGAGGGTGGTGCTGGGGTAAGAATGAGTCGGGTTCTAAGTAAGCAGCTTCCTCTAGTGGAATAAGCTGTTGCCACTGCCAGAATGGTTCATTTACATAGCTGGACATAGCTTTATTTTTAACCTTCTAAGAAAAGTATCATTTAAAAAAAATGAATGCTTTACAATGAACTCTCTGTGCTTATTAACCAGAGTTCAGGTTCTCAGTAGGTTCTGATATCCATCCCCTAGTCCTCCTGGGGAGTTAGTAATAACCCGTAGCCAGTGTGGCGATGGGAATTAATGTGATATACCGTTGACCCCATTCAGGGCCCACAATGGGCTCATTCCATCTGATTGGTGCTGTCATGCACCAGATCTTTCAAGGAACCAAAGGCACTGGCAGCCTGGTATGTCTCTTCGTGGTATAGGCCACACTAATGGCAAAAGGCAGACTCAGGAACACTGAGGTTTCAAGGTGAAGTAGCAGCCAGGAAAGGACGATGCTTCTCCAGTGAAATTCTCATAGTTTATACTGTTTCCTTTATTGCTTTGGCTGCCAGGGAGCTCAGAGGTGTTTTACACTCATTTGTATTAGATTCCCTTAGACTTTATTTAAAACTTGTGATTATCTATTCCCTCTTTACCATTACTTCTCCATACTGTTCCCCAGCTTTCAGCTTTTTTACTCTGATATGATCTTGACCTTTTTTTTTTTAATGGTTCTTTTTTTTTTTTTTTTTTTTTTTTTTTTTTTTTTTTTTTTTTTTTTTTTTTTTTTTTTTTTTTTTTTTTTTTTTTTTTTGCGGGCGATTGGGGTTGCACCTGCAGCATGTGGAGGTTCCCAGTCTAGGGGTCGAATCAGGAGCTGCAGTCGCTAGCCTATGCCACAGCCACACCAGATCAGAGCTGTGTCTTCGACCTACATCACAACTCACAGCAAGGCCTTTAAGATCCCTTAACCCACTGAGCGAGGCCAGGGATCGAACCTGCATCCTCACGGATGCTAGACAGCTTTGTTTCCTCTGAGCCACAGCGGGAACTCTGATCTTGACCTTTTTGGTTTTGAGCAATAAAAGTACTTTTCAAGATAATGATCTGAGCACTGGACATTTTGGACACGCCCTGTGTCTTGCTGTCTGATTGGAGCAGAGTTGTTCTCACTGTACTCAGAGGAGGAGTTGGTATGCGAGCGCTTCTTTTGCAACCCTGACATCCTCAGCGATGAGGACTCGCGCCCAGAGAGAGGAAAGACTTGCTCGGGAGATAAGGTTTCATGACGGTTTAAAGAGCTGGCCACCCAGCATCAGATGCACAGGAGTCTGAGTCTTGGCTTCTGGGTTTACTAGGTACGTGGGCTCGGGCAGGTGTTAATTTCCTTCAGCTCGCAGATTCCTTATTTATGAGACAGCATCTTCACTTGGCCCGTTCGTTGTAGGGATTGGATGAGTTAAGTTGTATAAATCACTTGGCCTGGTGCCTGGCACTTAGACACAGACACAATAGCATTTTTATCATGATTATTGCTAAGTCAGGGGTCAGCCAACTGTCTCTGGAGAGGGCAAGATAGTAAATGTTTTAGGTCTTTTACGCCACATGGTATTTATGGAAACCACTCAACTCTGCAGTCCTAGGTTGAATCTGTAAAGGGGTGTGTAAGAGTGTGTTTCAGTAAAGCTTTATTAACTTTGGGCTGCAGTTGGCTGACCCCAGATCTAGGTCACACAGCCAGCTGGCATCCATGGCCCTTTCCTCTGGACCCACAATGCACACCATCCGAAATAGAGACTGCATGGTAATTAGTATGTTGTTGTCCAAACTATTAGCTTTCTCGGTTACTTTATTTTCCCCTAAGATCCCTCCTAAGGCAGAGTTTCATCTTGAGAAATCTGAAACAAAGTCATTCTGCCATGTGTTTGCTCTGGCCCTCATCCTCCGATATACGATATGCGTGGGAGAATCCTTTGAGCCACACGGTGCTAAGGGCTCCCTTTGGCAAAGGCTTGTTAGAGCCTGGGGCCACCAAAGGATGGAGGCAGGCTCATGTGAAGGTGAGAACAACTGAATGGGAATATTGCACAGGAGTGACGGTCTGAACTCAGGAAGGAAACCAGACTCTCAGCCTATGAGGGTTTAGCCACTGAGTCTGGCTTATGACCTGGAGCTTCCAGTTTTCAGGGATGCAGCAAATCATGCTGCGGCCTCCGGGAGGCTCGGGAAATGAACCATCATAAAACAAGGCAAAGGACGGGGACCCCTTCCCCATTCCAGGTAGGAGGACTGATGTAAGGATTGCTGTGCATCCATTCTCCCACTTCAGTGTCCTAAATAATAAGTGACTGGATGGTGTTTCGTGAGTACATAGGGCATATTCTTTTTCTTTTATTCTTTTTTCGTGTTTTGTCTTTTTAGGGCCGCACCCACGTCATACAGAGGTTCCCAGGCTAGGAGTCGAATCGGAGCTGTAGCCGCCGGCCTGCACCACAGCCACAGCAACACAGAATCCGAGTTGAATCTGTGTCCTACACCACAGCTCACGGCAATGCCGGATCCTTAACCCACTGAGCAAGGCCAGGGATCGAACCCGTGTCCTCATGGGTACTAGTCAGGTTCGTTAACCCCTGAGCCATGAGGGGAACTCTTGGGCATATTCTTTTGCACTTTTACAAAAAAATACATTAAGGTTTTGATTTTGAGAACTATAGATTCATGCACTGTTGCAAGACACAGTTCAGGGAGGTTCCATGTACTTTTTACCTTGTTTTCGCTAATGGAGATTATTTAGAAAACTACGGGATGATGTCACAGGTCACTGCCGTGGATGCAGTCGGGGTGCAGAATCTTTCCATCACCTCCAGGATCCCTCAGGTTGCCGGCAGGCATTTTAAAATATAAACTTGGGAGTTCCCGTTGTGGCGCAGCAGAAACGAACCCACCTAGTATCTGTGAGGATGCAGGTGTGATCCCTGGCCTCGCTTAGTGGTTAAGAATCTGGCGTTGTCGTGAGCTGTGGTGTAGGTCGCAGACGTGGCTCGGATCCTGTGTTGCTGTGGCTGTGGTGTAGGCCGGCTGCTGTAGCTCTGATTTGACCCCTAGCCTGGGAACCTCCATATGCCGCGGGTGCGGCCCTAAAAAGCAAATAAATAAATATAAACTTTTATTGACGTGGGGGGCATCCAAACAGGGTAGCATGCCCGCAGAGTGGTCCAGTCATTTTCATGACTTGTTTTTTCAAATGCTCTGTGGCGGAGAGTCTTACTTCCAGTAGCAGAAGTCCCTTTTTGAATTGTGGATAAAGGAGCTTTGTAATTGATTATCTTTCTAAGAGGCAATTCTTCGGTGAGGCTCTGCCAGATCACTGGTCCCACAGGGCAGACACTTGCCACTCAATAAGGGGGACATTTGCTCAAAAGGAATCGTTTTAAGGATGCTCATGCAGGGCAAACTTATGCAAGCTCAGAAGAAGGCTTTTCTGAACCATAGCTGCAGGCTTATCCATGCATTGGACCCTCTTAAAGTCTCTGTGTCTAGAAAGACAGTGGAGACTCGCTAAGTGGTGAACTGCCCTCCAGCATTTGCTCCCGTGTGGTTAAGTTCTCTGGGGTGTCGCTGACAGCGCTGGGGGAGAGCCAGCTGCTCCTCGGCCCGCTTGCTGCCAGGTTATAAAGAGAGGAAGCTGCCGATCAGATTCTGCCACAACGCGGACCCACGACCATCAGTAAGAGAAGGGAAGTCCTGACACACTGTCCTTTCAGGTATTCTGAGCACACCTCTGTAGGGAAGATGGGCTCAAGGTAGAATCGATTACATCCAAATGTCAAGATTCAGTCCTGGAGTTCCTGTTGTGGCTCAGTGGTTAACGAATCCGACTAAGAACCATGAGGTTGCGGGTTCGATCCCTGGCCTTGCTCAGTGGGTTAAGGATCCGGCGTTGCCGTGAGCTGTGGTGAAGGTTGCAGACGCGGCTCGGATCCCGCGTTGCTGTGGCTGTGGCGAAGGCCGGCAGCTACAGCTCCTGTTAGACCCCTAGCCTGGGAATCTCCATATGCTGCGAGTGCAGCCCTAGAAAAGGCAAAAAGACAAAAAAAAAAAAAAAGATTCAGTCCTTACTCGTCAGGATCAGATAACCAGAACCCGCCCGAGCCAGGGGCCAGACTCAGACCATCTGGGGGCTCAGGCATCATCCCTAAGGATGCAGCAGGATACAGACTTCTCTTCCTAGTTACTGTGGGTGGGGTTGACCTCCAGAATATCTCAGCCTATCCACGTGTCTCAAAGGCCACAGCTCTGATCCAGGAGAGTTCATTTCTAACCCCCAGTGTGCTGAGTACCATGTCACCAAGTAACCGGTACTCGCAACTTATTATGCAGGTTGGCCGAGTCCCCGACGTTGATGGGAAATAGAGGCAGCTGAGGGCCTTTGGGCTTTGGCCACCATTCATCGTGGTAACTCGCCACCCCTCAAGTGGGAATTCCAGCTCCCACTGATCTCTCCTGGAGGTTAACTGAAACCACATACACACTCACACACACCCTGCTGTCTGTGCTAAAAGCGCAGAGTAATTACGGGCATCCGGAGACAGATGGAAGATGAGCCTGGCAGGTGAAAAGGCCCTGGGGCAGGGAAGAATGTTGTCTGTTGCTACAGTGCAGCCGAGTTCGGCGTGTTTGGAGTAGAGTGATGAGGGAAGGGGGGGGGTGGCTCTAAGGTTGTAGGGACCACGCTGAACAGGACCTTATAGGCCAGGGGATGGAATTTGGACTTTGATGGAGGGCAAGGCTTTGCATTGCCATGGGCAGAGATTCTGTTTTCAGAAGATGGTTGTCAGATGTGTGGCGTCTTCATTTAACTGATGAAGAATTGAGACCCAGGCAGGTTAAGCACATTGGAAGCTGGACGACAGAAAGTGGTCCCAAGATCTCTTCATCCCTGGGCCTCGTTTCCTGAAAAGGGGAGATTGTAGCTGATGTCAGGTCCATTCCAGCTAAATTAGGGTGGGTTGGAGTTGCAAGGGACTTAATGGGTGTGGGAACGAGGGACCTCCTTATGAGGTTTATAGAAAGCAGTGGAGGGTGCCTGTTAAATTAAAAATTAAATTCGGGAGTTCTCATTGTGGCTCAGCAGTAACGAGTCTGTACTGTAGCATCCATGAGGATGCAGGTTCGATACATGGCCTTGCTCAGTGGGTTAAGGAACCAGCGTTGCTGTGAGCTGTGGTGTAGGTCACAGACATGACTCGGGTCCAGAGTTTCTGTGGCTGTGGCATAGGCCGGCAGCTACAGCTCTGATTCTGCTCCTAGCCTGGGAACTTCCATATGCTGCGGGTTTTTAATTTAAAAAACTAAATCTACACTCAAGAAAAGCCATCAGCCGTCTGTGGGGAGAAGTCCCTGCCGTAGCCTGGGTGGCTTATAAACAACAGAAATTTATTCTAATTTTCAGAGGCTGGAAGTCCGAGATCAGGTGCCAGCACGGTCAGGTCTGAAGAAGAGTCTGCTGGATTGCAGACTGCCGTCTTCTCACCGTGTCCTCCTGGGGCAGGAAGAGGGCGAGAGGGCTCCCTGGGGTCCCTTCCCTAAGGGCAACAATCCCATTTGTGAAGCTCCCACCCTCATGACCTAATCACCACCCAAAGGCCCTACTTCCAAATACCATAACCCAGGGGTTAGGATTTCAACACAGGAATTTGGGGGAAACGCAAGCATTCAGTCCGTTACAGTCCCGTTGTCCGAGAATGTGATTCTGGAGAGGCTGAGCTGATTAGGATTTCCTGGATGTGATTTTTTTTTTTTTAATGGCCACACTCATGGCATATGGAGGTCCCCAGGCCAGGGACTGGATCCGAGCCACAGCTACGACCTATGCCAGATCCTTAAACCTACTGTGCCAGGCTGGGGATCGAACCCACACCTCCACAGAGGTCAGATTTTTTGGCCACACCCACTGCACGTAGAGGTTCCCAGGCTAGGGGTCTATGCTGTAGCCCCAGTGCTGGATCCAAGCTGCGTCTGCAACCTACACCACAGCTCATGGCAACACCGGACCCTTAATCCACTAAGCAAGGCCAGGGATCGAACCTGTGTCCTCTTGGGTGCTAGTCAGATTCATTTCCGCTGAGCTACGACGGGAACTGCTGCAGTCAGTTTCTTAACCCACTTGGCCACAGCGGGAACTCCCCTGACAGTGCTTTTAAAGTGAGCCTGGAGAGTAACCCCAGTTCAGTATAAGGAATTTTAAAAACATAGCCTTTGAGTAAGTAATGCAGTCACGTGATTCAAAATTCAAAAAGCACGAGAGGATATCACAGAGACTCTCCCTCCCACCGCTGACTGACAGCTGCCCAAACGCTTTCCACGAGGCGACCATTGCCTAGTTGTGGCGCGGGTATAGACTTGGAGCCTGGGGCTGTGTGATGATTCGTTACGGCTCAGCCAGCATAGTCCACGCATTGTTCTGTACGTTTCCTTGTGGTTGAAGGCCGATCCAGATCATTAGGAGATGCGGGTGCTTTCTCCTCTTCAGTTGTAGGACGGGGCTGTGACCTGTTGAGCTGAGAGTGTGGTCCACTCTCAGTGTGAAGCGAAGGGGGAAAAGGCACGGGGTGTGATGGGTAACTAAGAAGTGGGCTCACTCCTGTACATAATTGTGGGATTTCGGCAGGTGGTGCCCACGGCCCTCCATCCAGTTCATTGAACAGCCTCTGTCCCGGGAGCCAGAGATGAAGCACCCATGGTCTTAGCAGGCTTCTCGAGGTGGCCGGTCTGGGGTAGGGGTGGGTTGGTGATTTCTCTCTCTCAGGGGGGAGGTTGAACATCTGTTCCTGTTCGAGCCATTTATTTGTGTTCCCCTTTCTATGCTTATTGTCATCCTTTTCTACTCAGGTACTCCTTAGGCTGTGTTGCCAGAAGGGGACTTGCCACTCTCAGGTGTCCTCAAGATGAGCGTGGAGAACCCCAAGGGGGCGGGGCCTGCAGGGCCTGTGGGCTCCGAGCTTTAGCCCCATTTGTCCTGCCTGCATCCACCTCGGTCCTCGTCCTAGGTTCCCACACAGCTGGCCAGACTCTGCTCTGCTGGCCCAAGCACTGCAGTCCCCACAGTCACTCACTGTGAGAAGCTGAACTGAATCGCCTCCTGGTTTTCTGTGCCTTCCTGGTGAGCCTGGCCACAGGGCTCTGGCTGCGGAAACCCAAGGCCCAGTCTTAGACCCCAGTGAGCTCACGGGCACCTGGGCGGGTGTGGTTAGCCCCTGGCAAGCACCTGCCAGCGATCAGGCTCCTCGCTGTCCTGACCCTGACTGCTTTGTTCATTCATTTGTTTATCTACTGGCCTGCCTACAATGTGACCAGTACCTTTGTGGTTTGGGAGCCACAATAGAGACCAGAATGGACAAATGCCCGGAGCTTACAGCCGGGCGGGGCAGGAAACAGACACAGTCAGCAAGCAGAGTGGATAATGCTAGAATAGCATCTCTCTCCTGTGCCCACAGATACCCTGGGGCATCTTGTGAAAAATGCAAATTTGGGTTCAGCAGGTCTGAAGTGAGGCCTGAGATTTTGCATTTCTTTTTTTTTTTGTCTTTTCAGGGCTGCACCTGCAGCATAAGGAGGTTCCCAGGCTAGGGGTCTAATCGTAGCTGCCACAGCCACAGCAACACCAGATCTGAGCCTCATCTGCGACCTACACCACAGCTCACGGCAATGCTGGATCCTTAACCCACTGAGGGAGGCCAGGGGTCGAACCTGGGTCCTCATGGATACTGGTCAGATTCGTTTCCACTGAGCCACGATGGGAACTCTAGATTTTACCTTTCTGACAAGCTCCCAGGAGATCCTGCTGTTGCTGGTCTGTGGACCACATTCTCAGAAACAAGGCCATGGCAGGTGGTAAAGTCGAAAAAAATAGAGCAGGGTCAGGGGCCCTAAGTGTTGTTGGGGGTGGGGTGGTGGGACTGTCACGCAGGCTGCTTAGCCCAGGCCTCACGGAGAAGGTGGTGTGTGAGCAGCAGCGCGCAGAGTAGGGGGACGGGCTTGCAGACGCTGAGGGGCCAGCGAGTGCACGGGCCTCACGGCAGCAGGAGAGGGCCTGATGGGTCTGGGGGACAGTAGTGGGGGGGAGCGCAGTTTGAAAGTGGGTTAGAGATGCGGGGCGGAGGGTCTCACAGGGCCCAGAAACTCGAATGCTCCCTTCATGTGGGTACTCACCGCAGTGGTGGGGGTGGGGGGTGTCTCACGTTCAGCCAGAAACCAAGGCTGGGGAGGTTGGATGGTCCGTCAGAAGCTAGCCCTGAGCCCAGGTCCTCAGACCCCAGATTTTGTACTTGGAGATGTTACGCCATGGAGTGTGGGAACGTTGTCAGTTCATGCAGGAACTCGTCTGGCATTTTGGTTTTTCCATTTGAAAATGTTATTGGAGTGTAGTTGACTTACAAGGTTGTATTTGTTTCAGGTATACAGCGAAGTGAATCCATTATACGTATATATAAATGTATGTATATATAAAAAGCCATTCTTTTTTCCCATAGAGGTTATTACAGACTATTAAGTAGATTTCCCTGTGCTATGCAGTGGGCCTGTGTTAATTATCTATTCTATATACAGTTCCGTGTCTATGGTATTCCCATCCTCATAATCCCCCCCCCCCCAGTTGTTTCCCCTATGGTAACATAAGTTTAATTTCAAAATCTACAAGAATGTCCTTTTTTGAGTAACGTGTGAGGACAGCCTGGGACTGTGCTTGACTTAAAGTGGAGACTTAGAACTTCTCCTTCCTGTTTTAAATTAAAAAAAAAATTTAAAGGTATACTTGATTTACAGTATTTTGACAGCTTCTGCTGTACAGCATTCACCCAGTCACACATCTGTACGCATTCTTTTTCTCATCCTATCTTTCATCGTGGTCAATCCCAAGAGATTGGATCTAGTTCCCTGTGCTGTACAGTCGGACTTTGTTTATCCATTCTCAGTGTAATAGTTTGCATCTGCTAACCCCGAACCGCTAGGTCATCCCAGCCCTCCCCCTCCCTTTGGCAACCACAAGTCTCTTCTCTCTGTGAGTCTGTTTCTGTTCTATAGAGGTTCATTTGTGGCCTGGTATTTTAAAATTTTTATTTAAAATATGTTTTGGCAGTGACCATGGCCTGTGGAACCTGGGCCGGGGTTGAACCCGAGCCACAGCAGTGACAGTGTTGAGTCCTTAACTTCTAGGCCACCAGGCACGACTGATCTGTTACTGTGTGATGCCTTCTTGCACCAATACTAGAAGCAGGAGCGGACTGAGGAGGGGCAAGGACAGAGGGAAAGCTCAGGGCTGCCTTCCGGGAGTGCCACCTGTCCAGGTCCAGGGTGTCCGGATGGGCTCGGTTCCCAGGCTTTGGAGGGCCTGCTTTCACTCTTTAGCCCAAGTCGCACACGGTGGCCCTGAGTGATGCTGGCCCCACGCACCAGCCGGGTGAGGTGTCCTGAGTGTCGTCTCGGCAGGAAATCTTTCCACCTGTGGGTTCCTGTTGGCACTCGCCTGCCCTCATGGTCCCCTTGTCACCCCAAAACTGGGTTTGCCTCTGGGTGGGTGTCGAGTCAAAAGCCCCAACCAAGCCAAAGAATGGGAGGAGGAAGGCTTTATTACTGGCAGCCAAGAAAGAGAATATCGGGATTATTTCCCAAAAGCAGTGTCTCCCCGAACAGCAAAATGGGGATGTTTTAAGCTAAGGGAGCTCACGCAGTCATGAGGGGATCAAATGCAGGTGCAGAGAAGATTCTGGCCTAGAACTGGGGCAAGAGTCGTGCCAGGTTGAAGGAGTCCAGGCCTTAGGTGCTTGAAGTCACGATGACCAGCAAAGGCCAGCATCATCCATTCTCTGGCTCCATTTAGTCTAGTGGCCAATTGTTCCAGGGGAGTCGGACCCTGTGAAACAGTTCTGGAACATGCGTCAGGCTATTCCTACCTGTGAGACAGAACTGGAAGTCTTAGTGACTCACCGATTGTCTCCAACGTGGTTAAGTTATTTCCCTGGCCTGGCAATAGAGGCTGGTTCCCACATTCTTTTGTTCCCTTCGGATCATTAACTACCGAGACCTATTCCTCTGCGTGGACAGGCATCGGCGCCACGTCGATCACCAAATAGCCTCGGCCTAAACTGGCTAGATAAGCCATGTCTGGTTCTCTTCTCCGGGGACCCCCACCCTGTCTGCCTACAGCCTGATGGGCAGGCGTCATGTTTATTTGCTTGTGGGTGTGGACACGCCTCGGGAGGCGTGAGGGCTGAACCACACTTGCCTTGCACCTGACGGTCTAAACAGAAAACACGGAGCGCTGGTGAAATTAATGCGACATTTTCCATATTTTTCTCTCTCGCAAGCCAGGATGAGCGTGCCTCTCTGTGGACTGTTGCAAGGTAGTAAAGCCTCTTAGCTAGAAGCCAGAGCACCTGCATTTGAATCCCAGATCCATCCCTTACTAGCTGTGTCACCTTGGGCGAGCCATTTGACCTTTCTGTGCTTTAGTTTCTCTGACTGTAAAGTGGGGACAGCAGTGATAGCACCCGGGTGGTTGCAAGGGTGAGAACTAATGGATTACATCATGTGGCACAGTGCCCGGAACGTAGGATCAGCTTAGGAAATGCACCATGTCCTCTTTCTTGACCAAGCTTCAGCGGGTCCCATGGATACAGGATGCGGTCAGTCTCTGCAGTGAGATGCTCTTTGGTTCTCTCTGCGCTCTGGCCCCTCTTCCCTTCTCTAGCTCCTCTCACCTTGTGCCCCTCACCTACCTGATAGCCCAGGTGGGCTGATACCCTGCTGTCACATATGCACATGTGATGGCTACATGTCCCTGAGGATCTAACGCTTAGCTGAAACCCTTCACAACTCTCACGGTCCAGAGGAAGTACTTTAAGCACTGAATGGCTCTTACAGAGGTGTCTGATACTGGTATTTCAGGTTTCCCAGGTAACTGGACGTGGGACACTGGCTTCTGTCCGCCCGAGTGGAGTTGTTGCCTTTGTATTTTAGTCATTTGTATTCCTGGCTTTGATGAGTAGTCTTTCTGTAATTAACATCCTCCTTTCGTATTTGAACCACTTTTTTTTTTTTTTTTTCGCATCTTGATGACTTAGTTGGGCTATTTCATCAATGAAGGTCAAGTCAGTGTTACAGCCTTCCTTGGGAGGATAAGATTAGGATCGTGCCTGGCAGGACTTGGGACAATTAACATCTAGGAAGAAGTTCTTCTAAAGTCAATTAAGATCCAAACAAAAAGCCTGGTTGCAAAAAGGAATTGGATATCCTGGTGTAACACCAGGAATTGGCCTGCTCGAGTACATTTCACTTAGGAAGCTTAACTATAAAGAACGCATGTTGCATTTCAGGACTTGAAGAGACATATGTACCCTCATGTTCATAGAAGCATTATTCCTAATAGTAAAAGGTGTCCATCAGTAGAAGGATAGATCAAATGCGGTAAGTACATGCAATGGAAAAGTATTCAGCCTTAAAGAGGAAGGATATTCTGACACGTGACCACATGGATAAACCTTGACATCATGTTCAATGCAATAAGCCACTCACAAAAAATTAATCACTGTATGATTCCACTTATATCAGTCACATGATAAATATAGAAATTAAATAATGGCTCCAAGGGCTGAGGGGAGGGGAGGGAGGGACTGGAAAGTTATAGTTTAGTGGGTACAGACTTTGATTTTTACAATAGGAAAAGGGTTCTGGAGATGGATGGCGGTGACAGACGACATTGTGACTGTTCGTAATGCCACTGAACTGTGTGTTTTAAAATGACTAAGATGGTAGATTTGTTATGTATATTTTACTACAGTTTAAAAAAAAATTTAAAGAATATGTTGCATTTCAAGAATGTGACAAGGAAGATTGCTTCAACATGTCTTCTTAGGCTTTTTTTTTTCTTTTTGGGGCCACGCCTGCGGCATATGGAGGTTCCCAGGCTAGGGGTCAAATCGGAGTTACAGCTGCTGGCCTATGCCACAGCCACAGCCACACAAGATCCAAGCCGTGTCTGCGACCTACACCACAGCTCATAGCAATGCCAGATCCTTAACCCACTGAGCGAGGCCAGGGATCGAACCCGCAACCTCATGGTTCCTAGCTGGATTCATTTCTGCAGTGCCACAATGGGAACTCATCTTAGGCTGTTTTTAATGGAAGTCAGCCAATGGAAGGCACTCAGATCTCCTTAAAACACAAAACTACGTATGAACAAATGTTTGCTTTGGGTAAGTTCGCTTCTGAGGATGCTCCTGGAACGCCTGCTATTTGGAGGCCGCCTTGGCAAGGAGTGTGGAGTGGAGCAAGAGAAATTAACTCTGGTTCTTTTCTACTGCGTTCTCCTGTTCCAAAAATTACTTGTTTCAGTTCTGCCTCGAGGGGACAGAAGGTAGAAATATTGTGTAGGGCACTGTAAAAGAAAAAGAGTATGTTTAGAGAGGCTGTTGAAATGCATTCAACTGGACTAGGTCTCCCCCGCCACCCTCCATCTAAACAGCAGATGGTGGTGACCCACTTTGAAAAGTTAACCCATGTTTACTTTTAATTAAGTTGACCCTAAGCAGTGATATAATCTGCGAATTATATAGCCCTGCGCGTTTTGCTATTTGGGAGCACAGGCTGAAGTCCCGTGACCTAGAAGATTTTATTTGCTGATCCACCTGTGCTGAGAGAGGCCGACAGGGAAGAGGGACTTGGCTGGGCTGCCCAGTGACCAGTGCTCAGCTTTCTTTACTCATCCTAGCGTGATGAGCTCCAGACTCACCTCTCCAGTGGCCTCCTGGACACCTCCTCTGGGATGTGCCATGGGCACATAGGTTGACATGATCAATGCATTGATTTTATTTGCTTGTTTTTTAAGGCTGCACCTGTGGCATAGGGAAGTTCCCAGGCTAGGGGTCGAATTGAAGCTGCAGCTGCCGGCCTACACCACAGCCACAGCAGCACAGGATCCGAGCAGCGTCTGTGACCTACAGCACAGCTCCTGGCAACGCCGGATCCTTAACCCACTGAGTGGGGCCGGGAATCAAACCCACATCCTTATGGATGCCAGTCAGGTTTGTAACCCGCAGAGCCACAATGGGAACTCCCTGCATCGGTTCTTGATGTCCTTTTCCACCCCTCCCCATGCCTGCCCCAGCTCTTCATCATCTCAGTGACATCACCGGCTGTCCAGGCGCTATCGGGTGTCTTTCTTTCCCACATCCGGCTGATCTGCCCTGCCTCATTTAGCTCCCAAACAGACCCGAATCTCTCCAGTTTTCTCCCATCTCCGTCATGGCCTCCCCAGTCCCAGCTGTCATCCCGTCTGATGTGGTCTGGATGATAACCTAACCCAGAGGGCTTGTCCTGTCTGGTCTACAGTAGCCTAGGAGCTGTCTGCCCTTATCTCGCCTTGCCTGTTGGGATCCTCAAGACTAGCAGGAGCTCATCTTACCGAGCCCCCTGCTGTCTCTGTCCCCCACAGTCCATTCTCCCAATGGCCACGATGATTGTGAAATCCTCTGTAAAATCAAATACTACCACAAGTGCAGAAATGTGCCTGAAACACCAGCGTAAGTATAATACATCTTTATAAAGTGAATACTCTTATAAAGCTCAGGGAGTTCCCATGTGGTGCAGTGGAAACAAATCCGGCTAGTATCCATGAAGATGCAGGTTCGATCCCTGGCCTTGCTTAGCAGGTTAAGGATCCAGTGTTGCCATGAGCAGGGGTGTAGGCTGAAGACATGGCTCAGATCTTGCGTGGCTGTGGCTGGCAGCTGCAGCTTTGATTTGACCCTTAGCCTGGGAACTTCCATATGATGAGGGTGCAGTCCTAAAAAGGCAAAAAAAAAAAAAAAAAATCAGGTCAGGAAATGGAGCATTTTCAGGAGCTCCCAGGGATATGTCTTGCCAACCACACCCTTTTTTCTCCAGTAATCACCATCCTGAGCCTGATGTAATCACTGCCTTGCGTTTCCTAAATTAGGTAAGACTAGTTTAAGTATGCCTTAAAAAAATCTTTATATTAATGGAGTTCTGCTAAAATACACACACTTTTACTCAGTGTTACTTTGTGCATGTGTTCACTGGAGCTATCATTCACTGCCCTTGTGATTATTTCGTATAATACTATGCATTTCATTGAATACTGTATGGTTTATTTATTCACTTACATTTGTTATGTATTTGGGCTGTTTCCTGCATGGGGCTAATACCGGTCATGCTCCGGTATAAATCCTTGTCCATGTTGCCTGGTCCAGGTGCTTAATTTATTTCTAGAAACAGCATTGCTGGGGCATTCCTCCCAGCAGCTTTCCAAGGCATTTTTATCAATTTACATTCTCTCCATGGGAGTTCCCCTCGTGGCTCAGTGGAAACGGATCTGCCTAGCATCCATAAGGACGCAAGTTCGATTCCTGGCCTCCCTCAGTGAGTTAAGGATCCAGCATTGCCGTGAGCTGTGGTGTAGGTCACAGACGCAGCTCGGATCCTGAGTTGCTGTGGCCGTGGTATAGGCCTGCAGCTGTAGCTCCGATTCGACCCCTAGCCTGGGAACCTCCATATGCCGTGGGTGCGGCCCTAAAAAACAAAACAAAACAAAAAAAGGGTGCATTCCCTCCAGACGATTTGTGAATTCCGGTTGCTCTGTATCCTCATCAACACTTGGTATCAGTGGCCTCTTTAACTTTCGCCTTTTGGGGGAAGGGGACGCCATGCAAGCGATATCTCACTGAATTATCCTTCCCTGGTTCCTTATGACATTGAGCACCTTTTCATCTGTCTTGTGGCCACTTGACATCCTCTGTGTAAAATGCCTGTTTACATCTTTTACTCACTTTTCTATAAATTGTCTTTCTGACTTACAGAAGTTGTTTATGTTTTGGAGAAGAGTTTTTGTTGCCATGACCTCACAGTCCGTGGTTCACCTGTTTGCTCTCTCTTCTCTTAAGGATGTCTTTGGATAAAGAGAAGTCTAATTTTAATAGAGTCAAATGCATCGGTCTTCATAGGTAGTATGTCCTGTGTTTTATTAAAGATTGATTTCCCTACCTCAAGGTCACCAGATATTCTGCTTTACCTTCTCAAACTCCATAGTTTTTTAAACTTCGCCTTCAGTTCTGCGATTTGCCTGAGCATGTTGTAAGAGAGGAGTCCAGTGTCACTTTTTCCGGTAGATAAACCCAGTGTCCCATTAACGGAGGCTTGTGAATCATGGCATGTCACCTCCTCCCTTGAATCAGCCGTATTTAAACCCTTAAATGGTGTCCAGACTCTTGATCTCCTGCTTACCCTCCTATTTAACTATTTTGGCTTTAGTTCTGTTTCTCAGACAGGCCAAGCTCACTTCTGCCTCGGGGCCTTTGCGCTTGCTAGTCCCTTTCCCAGGAACAGTCTTCTCCCGGAGTTTTGCCAGGATGTCTCCTTTGTATCTTTTTTTCCCATTTATAATGGTTTTTATTTTTTTCCATTATAGCTGATTTACAGTGTCCTATCAATATTCTACTGTACAGCAAGGTGACCCAGTTACACATACATGTATACATTCTTTTTTCTCGCATTATCATGCTCCGTCATGAGTGACTAGACATAGTTCCCAGGGCCATACAGCAGGATCTCATTACTTATCCATCTTCGTGTCTTTAGTATACAAGAGCCTTCCCAGTTTGCCCGCTAGATCTCCCCCAGCCATTACTCTTTCTCCTCAGCTAAAAGCATTGGTCATTGTCTTAAATTTTTTCTTTGATTCCTCTCTCTCTCCAGGAGGATATCAGTTCTTTGAAAGCAGAGATTGTTCAGCATGTCCTCATAGCCTAACAGTGAATACCCATCACTGAGTGATTGAATAAATCAATCAGAATTTTGCAAAACAGTTTTTGTGGACGTTTTACAACGTCCCCGTGCCATAAAGGACGTTTGCAAAAACTGACGTGTAGTCGATGTGTGTTGTGAGGATTTTCGTTGTCTAACAAACACTTCTGTGGTGCTTATGTGTACTAGGCACTGTTAAATTTTTGCTTATGAAATACAAACGCATTTAATTTTTAGAAAACCCTTTCAAAGTAGGTAGTATTATTGTCCCCATTTTGCAGGAGGGGAAAATGCAAAAGATATGCAATAAGTACCCAAGGTCACCAAGTTGAAACGTTTTGAGGAGCTGGGGTTCAAACCCGGCAGGATTCATGTGAACTATAGTGAAAATTGGAAAAGGGGAGGAGTGGGAGGGGCGTTGTATCTCTCTGGAGATTTGCACGTGTCCCTTGGGAGCAGCAGAATTCGCTGCAGCATCTCTCGTGGTGTTCCATAGAATTCTGAACCCTGAAGATGATCCATGCATAAAGGATGCTGGGAGAAGAGTATCTTGTGCGTGCCCTTCGGAGTGTCACAGCCCACGTTCATATGGTAAAGGGAAATCCTGCAGCAGGAATTCTGTCCTTTGAGCCCAACATTTCCCAGCTTATACTACTGTTGATTTCTTCTAGTTAGTTTTTATTTTGGTTATTGTATTCTTCACCTCTGCTTGGTGGTTCTTTGTATTTTCTAAGTCTTTGTTAAACTTCTCACTGTGTTTATCCCTTTTCTCCCAAGTTTGTTGAGCATTTTTATGATGATTACCTTGAACTCTTGATTGGGTAGATTGCTCACCTCCACTTCACTTTGTGGTTCTTCTGGGGTTCATCTTGTTCTTTGTTTGGAACAATTGCTCTGTCTCCTCACTTTGTGTAATTCTCTTGATTTCTAAGTATTAAATAGATCGGTTACATGTCCTGATCTTGGAAAAGTGGCCTTATGTAGGGGATATCCTGTAGAGCCCTGAAGCTTACTGCCCTCTGGTCACCAGAGCTATATGCTCTGGAGGTGCCCCCTACGTGGGCTGTGTGGGGCTGGGGCGGACTACAGCAGATGAGCTGGTGGTGCTGCCAGGTTGACTGCCAGGCCCTGCCTTATGTAGTGGCTCCGGTCAACTGGCGGGCAAGGCTTGGTCCCAGGGCTGGTGCTGTCCTGCTGGTGGGTGGGTAAGCCCCTGATGCTAATAGGCTAGAGGCTAGAGGGAGGACTCCAAAACTGCAGTTTCCAGCACCAGTGTCCTTGTGGTAGAGTGAGCTCCCCAAATGGCCACCACCGGCATCTATGTCCCCAGGGGAAGTCCCAGTTACTTCTGCCTTTCAGTGAGCCTCTCCAAGACGGCAAATAGGTCTTTCCTACCCAGGCTTCTCTCAGATTACTGCCTCTGTGGTGGGATGCAGAGTGCGTGAGACTTTGTGCATAGCTTTTAGGAGCAGAGTCTGTTTTCTATACTCTCCAACTCTCCATACGCAAGCCCCACTGGCCTTCAAAGCCAATTGCTTTAGGAGATCATCTTCCTGGTGCAGGATGCTTGGGTTGGGAAGCCAGGGTGAGGCTTGGACCCCTCACTTATTGGGGAGAACCTGTGGTTATCCTCATTTGTGAGCTGCCTACCTGGCAGTGTTGGTCTTGACTGTACCTCCTCTCCATCCCTCCTGTCTTGCTGTGGTTGCTTCTTTATATCTTTAATTGTGGAAAATCTTTTCTGCTAGTCTTGAGGTTGTTCTCATAGATAGGTGCTCTGTAAATAGTTGTAATTTCGGTGTGCCCATGGAAGAGATGATCTCAGAGTCTTCCTGTTCTGCCGTCTTGGCCATACCTCTCTATGTATAATTTAAAAGTAAGGGGAAAAGACATGTAAATATAGCTCTTATTAAAGTTTTTGTGTATTTTGTTATGAGTTTTAAACATAGG
>PVHT021183632.1:4806246-4863825 GCA_004024745.2 Catagonus wagneri
CCCTTGTTTTTCCATTTTGGTTTGATTGGATCTTTAAACTTCTACTTATAAGTGAGATCTGTCTTTCTCTGACTTACTTCACTTAGCGCGATATACTCAAGATCCACCCATGTTGTAGAAAAGAGTAAGATTTCATTCTTTTTAATGGATGAATAATATTCATTCACACACACACACACACACACACACACACACACACACACACACACCATTATCTGTCTGCTGATGGACACTTAGGTTGTATCCATAGCTTGACTATTGTGAATAATTCTGCAGTGAACATAGGGGTGCCTATATCTTTTTGAACTAGTGTTTTCATTTGCTCCAGATAAGTTTCCAAAAGTGGGATTGCTGATCATATGGTAGTTCTATTTTAATTTTTTTAAGGCACTGCCGTTCTATTTTCCATAGTAGTTGTACCCGTTTGCATTCCCACCAGTAGCACACCAGGGTTCCCTTTTCTCCACATCCTCACCAACACTTGCTACTTGTTGTCTTTTTGATAACAATCCTTCTGACGGGTGTGAGGTGATATCTCAATGTAATTTTGATTAGCATTTCCCTGATTATGAGTGATATTGCATCTTTTCCTGTGCCTGTTGGCCATTTGTATGTCATCTCTGGAAAAAAAATGTCTAATCAGATCCTCTGTCCATTTTAAAATCAGATCGTTTGGGGTTTTTTGCTCTTGAGTTGTATGAGTTCTTTACATAGTTTGGACATGAATCCCTTATTAGATGTATGATTGTCTCCCATTCAGTAGGTTGCCTTTTCATTTTGTTGATGATTTCCTTTGCTGTGCAGAAGATTTTTGTTTTGATAGATATCGTTTCACTTGTGTATTAATGCTTCTGTTTTTGGATTAAGATCCAAAAAATCACCCCCAAGACTTGATAACAAAGAGCTTTTGTGTTTTCTTCGAAGAGTTTTATGGTTTCAGGTCTTAACATTCAAGACTTTAATCCATCTTGAGTTAATTTTTGCATGTGGTGTAAGGTGGTAGTCTTGTTTTATTTTATTTTTTGCACATGGCTGTCCATTTTCCCCAACAACTCTTACTGAAGAGACTGTCCTTTTCTCATTGTATATTCTTGGCCCCTATGCTGTAAATTAATTATCCATATATGGGTAGGTAATTGTTTGGATTCTCTATTCTGTTCACTTATCTCTGTTTTTGTTTTTATGTCAAAGATTACTTATTATAATAATTACATTATATTCTGAAAAATGGCTACACTATTAAGTAAAACAAAGTTTACTTCAGTTGTTAGATTTATAGGTGGTTGCTAACTTCTGCTCTCATAAATATAGTGTTGAGATAAACGTCTTCTGTGAAAAAACTTTTTACAAAACGTTTATAATTGTTACTGTAAGCTACTTCCTGAAAGTGGAATTACTTGGGCAGAGTATACACATTTTTAAAGACCTTGATTAAACATCTTTCTAAAAGAATCGTGACAGTTTGCTATCTGCAGGACATAAAATTCTTTGTTTTTAAACAAACGTTGGTGACCCATATTTATTTAGAAAATTCTACTACAAAGTGGATAATTGATGCCATGGATTTTTACATTCTTACAATTAAACTTGCCCCCCCCCAATGTGTTAAAGTAAGAGTGTTGTTCAAGAATCATTCTCCTGGGAGTTCCTGTCGTGGCTCAGCAGAAACGAATCTGACTAGCATCCACGAGGGCACAAGTTCGATCCCTGGCTTCACTCAGTGGGTTGTGGATCCAGCGTTGCCATGAGCTGTGGTGTATGCTGCAGACGTGGCTCAGATCCCATGTTGTTGTGGCTGTGGTGTAGGCCGGCTGCTGTAGTTCTGATTCGACCCCTAGCTTGGGAACACCATATGCCACGGGCGTGTCCCTCAAAAGACAATAATAATAATAATCCTGCATTTAAGGTTTGTAACTTCTCTTTTCTGTACATGTCTGTTCCTTATCTGCCTGGGGATTTTGTGGTTATACAACAAATGTGCATTGTGTTTTTTAAGAAAACAGGGAAAGGCCTGATCAGATACTAAGATTCAGCATGTCTGCTGAGGGCTTAGGGTGGGTCTGCCTAAGAGCTGGGCCCTTCCAGGCTGACTCCAGTCCGAAATTTGAGACCCGCAGAGGGTCTGGACATGATTCCTTCTGCTCACAGTGGAGCCAGTAGAGAATGTGAGTGTGTTTGTTCCAGAGCATCTACATTTTAGTAGCTTCTTGAAGACACCGCTCCCCCCAAACCTCCAAAGTCCAAAAGTGGGGATTTGGGGTACCTTATTAATTTTAATTTTTTAAAAATTGTATTGGTGTATAGTTGACTTGTGACATTGTGTTAGCGTCAGGTGTACAGCGGGGTGGACTAATTACACATATACACACACCTGTGCTTCTCCAGATTCTTTTCCCTTACAGGCCACTGTAGGGTGTTGCGTAGGTTTCCCTGCATGGTACGGTAGGGCCTTGTCACTCATCCATACCATATAAAGTAGTGTGTATATGTCAGTCCCAACCTCCCATTTTACCCCTCCCCCAACCACCCCCTTTTTGTGACCATTAGTTTGGTTTCGAGTGTGGGAGTATTTGCTGTGAACGAGTTCCCCTGTGTCATCCGGGAATGGAGTCCACGTATTAGTGATCTCATGCGATTCTTGTCTTTCTCTGTCGGACGTACTTCACTTAGTCTAATAATCTCTAGGTCCGACCACGTTGCTGCAACTGGCATTTTTTGTTGCTGTTGTTCTTTTTTATGGCCGAGTAATTTTTAACTGGTGAGTGGAGAAGATGTTTGGGACAGAGATGCCTACCCACTGCTTACAGTAATAAAGCTTTATATTCCCACACCTCCTCTCATTCATTCCTCACGGATCCACGTGAGGGAGAGAAAGTGCTCACTGCGTTTAGAGATGAAATGATGCCCCGCTGGCCAGGGAAAGGAGCGGCTTCTGGAGGAGTTAGGAGCTCAGTTATTGGACCATCCAGCACAACCAGTGGATGTGCATGTGTTTTGAGGGTTGCTGTCCTTTCATCCGCGTGTGCGACGTCAGCACATTGCCTGTCCTCCATCTGGTGCAAGTCACTTACCGGGATGACCCGGCCAGTCAGTGGCAGTCTCAGCCCTAGGACCCCGCTGTCTGCCCCTTTGCACCCCGCAGGCTTCCAGGTTACCACGGAGCCTCTCTCGAGCGTCTACAGCACAAAATTCTCCAACACCCTACTTGGCTGCATGGTGTCATTCTTGTATTTCAGAGGATGGGGCTGTTCCCTGTGTGAAAGTAATCAGAATAAAGCCACCCAGGCTTTGAAGTACACCGTTGAAGTGAAAGGGAACACTTTAATTAAAAAAAAAAAAAAAAAAAAAAAAGACATGGCGTTGCCATGTTCCCAGCAAGTTTAGGTAGGAGGTGTTAGGATGGAAAAAGCCACGAGCGTTCATGGCCAAAATCTGCCCGTGGCTGGCGAGTGCTTCGGGTTGTCCTACAGTTGGCATTGTTCCCTGCACGGTTCTCATTTCGAAGATGTTGATTATGTAATAGAACGTTTTTTGCTGAAGATAGCATTTGAAACTGCAAAAATATTCCCCACACTCACGAAAAAAAATGTTTAAAAAATAAACAAAACACAAAATTTAGGCTTCAGGCGTTCTCCTTGGAAAATGCCACAGGGGTGGAGAAGCAGAGTGGCGGGTGGGGAAGTGGGGGGTCCTCCTGAGGGTCAAAGAGGGTACAGCTGATTTTCTGCAAACCAGTAAGATCTCGGCTGCATGGATTTCTGGTGGCTAGGTCGCTTCGGAAAAGTAAAAGCAAGTGGAAGCTGAAATGGAAAGGGAGTCAGTGAAGCAGGAGGGACCTTTCCACAGCGAGGGCAGCACGACTGGACTCATTCAGCCAACAGATTCAGTAAGTTGGATGTTTGCTGAGTGCTGGGACAGCCATCACGTGAAAGTCCTCGCCTTTGAGATGCTACCGCCTGGTGTGTGTGGGGGGAAGAGCAATAGTAGACAAGTACTGTGTGTGGTGGGAAAACCAAGCAGGTGATAACTTCCAGAGAAGCGGGAGTTGGAGTGTCTGGGACCAGGCTGGGTAAGGCGATGAGCTTGGCTTCAGCAGTGGGTCGCTTTGAAGTCTTCCTGGGTCCTCCTCCTAGGAGCCGGTGCCCAGCTGGAGGTTGGAGCTGGAGCCCGGAGAGATGGGCACCAGATACGGCATCTTGGGGCTGCAGGGTGCCAAGCGAGTCTTGGGAAGCACCCCATTCTGGGACTGGGAAGAGAACCCCTGCATTGCCTGGCTCTCAGGCACCCAGGGAGGATATGTTGACGTGACAAACCCTGATGATGGCCTGGAACACGGGGAAGTTAGAGCAGCTAAGGCCGGGGACTTTCCTGTCTTGGCTTGGCCAAGACTGAAATAGAAACCCCAGGCTTCGGCTTTCCTGTCCCTGATGCGCGTGGCCTTGGGGGTCCCACCTCGGGGGCCTCTCAGGTCATGAGACTCTTGGCAGCTCAGGCCCGGCCTTCTCCGGGTCTCTGGAAAGAGAGCGTCTGGGTTCCATTTCCAAGATGCTGGATGGTGGCGCCCGGGCGCTGCGTCTCTCCAGGCTGGGGCACCACCTGACTTCTGGCCCCTGGGTCCCCGCGCTTCTCTTTCTGGCCCTTGACTCTTTCCTCTTCTTTGGGTCCCTCCATCCTCAGCAGTCCCAGGATCACCTCTTGGGGCTGAGAAAGGCCTGGGGGTTGGGGAGATGAACCAGGTGGGCAGCTGGACAGACCTGCTGAAATTTACTATCAGGTCGTTAAGGCAGGATAGTCACACAGCCGTTGACACGAATGGCATCCCTAAAAAGGATTTTTGAGGGGCAGGGTGGAGATGGCTTCCAGCTTAAAAGCTTCCAGGGAAATGGGAATTTGGGCTTAAAAATGAGGACTTGAGAAAATAGTTTCCTTTACTCCGGTAACAGTGTTACCCCCTTCACCGCCACCCCATGCAGCACTGGCATCTGTGGACCAACACATTTTGCAGAATGAAGCTGCAAAGAGAGGAGGCAGCTCCGGGCAGAAGATGCAATGGTGTTGGTACTCCGTCTACAAACACTGGGCACCTACTGATGCCAGATGGTGGTGGCCAGCAAGGAATACACAAGATGAGGCTGTCAGCCTAGCTGGATTTCTCTTAGCCAAACCCTAGTTAATGAAATTTGGGGTGTGTTGGTAGTTTTAAAAAAATAAGAAAGAACACTGAGGAAGTGAAAATTCCTATTTCTCCTGTTTGTCTCCCCTCTTGCGTGGTCGGTGCTACACCCACACCAGAGACTCTGAGTCAGACAGGTGGCTCAGTCGGTGCCTGGAGGACAAGCCTGTCCCACCCGGGGCCTTGGAGGTAACAATTACAGGACGTGAGGATGGAGCAGGAGAGCTGGATGCTGAGCACAGAGCCCAGGAGCAGCGCGCGCAAACACCTGCAGTCTGGGAGTGACCCCGTTCCCGCCTGCTGTCTGAAGGCTGCTCTGTGGTCACTTGGCCACCAACTTGTGGCCAGTGGCTGTTGCTCAGCCAGCGTCTCTCAGGACATGAGGCATTTGACATCTTTAGGTTGTGGTAAGGGTATGGGTTTATGGTGCCTAAGGGCTTGCCCTCCACTCTTGTCCACGTGGCCTTGAGACTGCCCTTGTCCCTCCTTTGGTTAAGTCTCCAAAATGCATCGTCGCTCTGGGGATGGAGAAGAAACTCAGCTGGGTTTCTAGAGCCCCCGGCGCTCTGGACCTTGGCTCCGGGGACTGCGCCTGCGCGGTTCCCGGCCGCCTCCCTCACCCGCGGATGTTTCCTCTGTGCACACGCCCCCCACCCCCACCCCCTGCATCCAGCATCCGCTCTCTGGCCACTTCAGCTTGTTTCTTCAACACTGAAACCAGCAACCGACTCGATGAGACGGGGTTAGTTGTTCTGTTTTTCCACTACTGGCTTTGTAACATAATTAGATCATAATGATTAGTGTGTCACATAATTAGCTGTCTTTCCGGATGTGCTGCCAGCAGCTCAGCTCACCCAGCACCGAGCCAGTGGTTGCCACGTGGCGCTCTCAAACCTTCACGGAAAGGCCCGAATCCGCGATGGCCGCCGTTCCCACCGTGGGGCCCCCCACATCCTCTGAGGGCACCCTCTTTGCTGGGCTCCCGGGGGCAGGGAGGACAGGAAGGACAAGAGGAAGTGGCGGGGGAGAGTCCCCAAGGGAAGGGGGCGGGGTTGCTGTCCTTGAGGAGAATCAGGCAAGAGGCAGGGAAAGCACAGATGTTTATCCATAAGCACAGGATGAAACAAGTGTGCACACAGACGACGGCAGCACCTGCGCTGGGGGGGGGCAGGGCGGAGGTGACACCGGAGCACGCAGCCCATCGCTCCCTCCCGGAGCCCCAGCCGCCATCGCAGGAGGCGGAAGCGGGGAAGGAAGGACACAACTGCACACTTGCTGTTTCCTGTGTTTTCACGGGGGGCTCCGCCTCCTCCTCCGGGCATCATCCCTGGGAACTCAGAGCCCCTCCCCCTGCACCCTTGGGTGACAAACTACACTAATGACCAGAACAGCTGTGGCCTCTGCTGAATGTGTCCAGCAGAATCCCAGCGGCATCCAGCACGTGCCAGGGGCTTAGCCAGTGTTTGTTGAATGAAGCTCCTGACCTGCTCCGTGCACTGGGGCCCTGTCACCTCTGCAGGTAGACCCGTGTGCGCGTTTTCCCGCACACCTTATTGCCAGTCCTTGAAAAACAAGTGCCGCCGGAGCTGGAAGGAGGCCACGGGTACCGTTCACCTTTAAACTTGCCGTCTGCCTTGAGACTTGCCCTTGGGTGACAATGTTGATTTTTACAGGGAGGTCCAAGGTGCAGGCTCCCCACACCAGACTTACTGTGTATGTTTCTTTTTCTTTAGTATCTACCCAAATACTGAAAACTTAACTTTTTTAGTAAAAAACTTTTATAGAAGTTAGTTGATTTACAATATTGTATTAGTTTTGGGTGTACAACATAGTGATGCGGTATTTTTACAGGTTACACTTCCTTAAAAGTTTTTACAAGATACTGGAGTTCCCATGCTTACCTGGCAGGGGAGATACCGTGATCACGAAGATACTGGGGTTCCCGTCGTGGTTCAGCAGAAACGAATCTGACTAGCATCCATGGGGACATGGATTTGATCCCTGGCCTCGCTCAGTGGGTTAACGATCTGGCGTTGCGGTGAGCTGTGGTTTAGGTTGCAGACACAGCTCGGATCCTGCATTGCTGTGGCTGTGGTGTAGGCTGGCGGTTACAGCTTCGATTAGACCCCTGGTCCGGGAACCTCCAAATGCCGCAGGCGTGGCCCTAAAAAGACAAAAAAAAAGTTATTATAAGATATTGGCTATGATTCCCTGTGCTCTACAATATATCCTTGTTGCTCATCTATTTCAGCTGTATAGTTTGTATCTCTTAATTCCTTACCCCTAATTTACTGCTCCCCACTTCCCTCTCTTCTTTGGTAATCACGAGTTTGTCTTCTGTACCTATAATCAGCTTCTGTTTTGCATATACACCTTCATTTGTATTATTTTTCAGTTCCATGCATGTGATACCATACAGTGTTTGTCTTAAACTTATTTCACTAAGTAGAATATCCTCTAGGTCCATCCTGTTGTTGCAAATAGCAGAATCTCATTCTCTTTAATATTTAAAACTTTTTTAAATAAATTAAATGGAAGCAGTATAACCCTCTGTCAGCTGGGTAATGAGAATCATGGTAATAATAGTTCTTTTTGTTTTTCTGTGGGTTTTCATATGCATCTTGTTAGATTTTTAAAATAACCTTGGAGTAGGCAGGGAAGGGGTGGTTACTTCCATTTCTCTTTCGACCTGAGGCTCTGAGAGCCTGAGTAACTTGCCCAGGGTCACACAGCAGGGAACCAGCGTGCTGTGACCAGACCTGGGCCTCTTATTCTGGATTCAGTGTCCTCTCAGCCACTTCAAAGCTCTCTTGTTGACTTTGGTTGAGGAATGCAAGCTTTCTGCCTGGCTTTGGGGTGATATGCTCTGAGGAGTGGAGGGAGGGTGCAGCTGATGCTCTGGGTACCACCAGGTATTGTCGGAGTCCTCATCGTCATCTAACGCCTTCCGGTGCAGCAGGAAGAAGGGAAAAGGCACACCCCTGGCCTTCCCAGGTCAGAAGTTGAGAGTTCTCTCCTTTGACTCTGATCATGAGTAAGCAGGAGCGTGCTCAGTGCTTCGGCCCAAGCTCGGTGTTATTCTGGTGAGAGGTGGAGACTTACAGCCAGGAGCTCTTGAGTGCTGGCTTTCTGGGGTAGGGGGCGGGGATGCGGTTCCAGCCGTGTTGTAGCAACTTGCCGAATCCTCGCAACAAGGCAGAGGGAGGTCAAGGTTGCCCGGCGACTAAGCAGCAGAAGCGGGATTCCATCCGCAGCTCTCTAGACGTGCTCTCAAGCCCACACTGTTTGTAGAGCAAGGGAATGGAATTCTGTTTTTCCCAAATTGGCCCCCACCCGCTTTGGAGCCTGATGAGATTGGAGGTGGTAGCTGAAATCTCTGCCCGAGAATGAAGGGCGTCAGCAGGTGGAAGACAGCTCTTCATGGGGGAAACAGCAGGAAAAGGAAAATGAGGGTCACAAGATGCTCAAGTGGGGAGACTGCCCATCTCTCCGGGAATGGCCAGGTCGATTCAGAGTGGCTGCGTGGGGCTCCGTCTTTGTACTGTGTTACATCAAACCTTCAGTCACTGCCGGGGAGGTGCTTCGTGGTTAGGGTGTATTGGGGAATCAAAAACAGGAGGTGACATAGCAAGGGGCTAAGTGGGGAAAGGCCAGCGTTTGCTGCCTGCGGGTCCCAGGGTGGGGAATGAGCGTTCGAGAGAAGCAGAAATTCAGAAGTACGTGGAGAGTTGTCGGAGTGTATTTTTGAAAAAGTTGAACATAGTTCTCATACAAACAAGCAGGTGTCAAAGACTTAACTCATTAATGACAAAGCTGGTTCCAAAAAAGATACAGGAGACACGCATCCCTGGCAGTGAAAGGGTGCTGGAATCTGATTCCAAAGTGGGATACCAAACCCGTGCCTTTGGGATTGTCTTTTATCCCCCCAGACAGAAATGAGTGGCAGTTTTCCAGTAGCTAGATAACCTCTGATTTTACAAAGTCTAAGTGACAAGGAGGAAATGGTCAAGGTGACACTCCCAGGTGGGCCAGATGACCTTCTGCATGTTAGATGATGGTCCAGGGTGTCATTAAAGGGACAGCAGACATCCATCTGCCTAATTTCAGAGTTGGATAATTGTTTCCTTAGAGACATCTGGGGAGAGGTTTCTCTGAATTTCCTGTAGCGGATGGCTCTCACCTCCGCTTTGGGTGAGTATTAACACAGGCTCACCGTTAAAGGTGGTGGATTGAAAATGCATGTGTATCACCTTTACTCCTTCCCAAAATCCCACTAGAAGATCCGTAAGAGGGTTTTTGTTTTGTTTTGTGTTGTTTTGTTTTGTTTTGGTAAACTGTAATCCAGAAATATAAGCACAAGAAAATGTCAAGAATTTTGAAAGCTAGGGAGCTGAAGTGTGGGTAATAAGTCATCCTCCAAAGAAAGGGACAGTGCAAGTGGGGGGACAGTGCAAGTGGGAAACAGTGCAAGGGCCACGGTAAGTGGCAGGATGGGGGAGCTGAAGACAGTGTTGCTGGGTGTTCGAGGAAGCAGTTTGCGGTCCTCCGGCTGGCACGACCAGATTACTTCCCCCCTGCCTACTGTGGCCAAAAATGAGGGTTTGCTTTTTGGAGAAAGTGAAACCGAGGTTCCCTGGAGAAAAGGGACGAGGAGGAGGTTTACGAGCTGGTGGAGACCTGTTCCTGTCTTCCCCGTCTCCTTCCTGTAAGCTGGTGGCCGGTTGCATCCCCGCTTGGAGGAGACTGAGAAGTTCTCTGGGGACCAGTCAGCTTGAGAGAAAGGATCTAAAGCCCTGACCTCCAGAGGTCCCCACGCAAACAGCCCGATTGCCCCGTGAAACATTCGGCCGCCAGCCTCACCCATGGGTCCCGCAGGTCCTGGCTGCTCTTCATGCCTCTGGAGTGAGCCCAGATGGCCACAAGTCACCTGGCGTCCAAGGAGAGCCCTGACAGCAGAAAAGCAATTTGGAGGCAGCCGACTATGCACGGGGGTGGGAGTGGTGAAAGTTGGGGCCAGGCATATATTCTTGTGGGGTGATGGTGGACTTTGCATTACTGTGTAGGATTCTGGCCAAGATGTTTAGTGTGGCTCTGACCCTGGGGACACTGACAAACCCGTGTGTGGATCAGTCTACACGAAACTGTGGTTGGAGACCTCAAGGCTGTCAATGGGGAGGAAAAAGTTGGCCCAATTCTAGAACAAAAAGAGACGAAGATGGCACATCTGCTAAATGCCCTGATTGGATCCAGAACTGGGGAAAGTACACATTCGCAAAACACGTTTTAGGGACAGCTGGAGAGGTCTGAATGTGAGCTGTATGTGAGTAATACTGTATCAAGGTTAAGTTCTTTGCCAGTTGTGGCAGTGATGTGGGTGGTAGCAGCATCTCTAAGCTTTGGCACTGTTGACATTTTAGGTCACATCATTCTTTGCGGTGGGGACTGTCCCGTGCAGTGTAGGATGTTTAGCAGCACCCTTGGCCTCCGTCCACCAGCTTCTAGCAGCACCCCCTCAAGCCTTGGCCACCAGAGGTATCTCCAGACATTGTAAAATGTCTCCTGGGAAGGGAAAGAGCAGAGGCTAAAAATCACCCTTGGTTGAGACCCCCTTGGTGTGGAGGGGAGAAGATTCTTGTTCTAAGCAGACAGATTTTGAAGTATTTAGGGCCGAGTTTCATGTCAGCAATTTACTTTTGAATGGTTTAGCAAAACAAATGTGTGATAGAAAGTGACCGGGGCAAGTGTTCAAGGTCAAGGGCATATGGGTGTTCATTGTATTATTCTTCACACTTTAGGTTTGAAAAGTCGCAAAGTAAGTTAATATAAAAAATTAGCAGAAGAGAGCCTACAGAATTTCAGTATAGTTGAAGTGAGGAGCTCAAAAAAATGGCTGAAAGGTAAAAAATTGAGAGTCTCCTAGCTAGAGAACAAAGATTAAACACAGGAGATGCCTGGACCTGCCATAGAAGAACTGAGTGACTTTGGGAACCCGGGTGAGTTCAGTTTCTCTGTCGAGAGGCTGGAGCTCTGTCCTGCCTCCCACACAGATGTCAAAGGTGATTTCTGTCCTTATGGAATTGCCTTTCTCTGACCCTTCGAGATCCTTTCTGTGAATGGTGTTTCAGGTACTCACTGCTCTGATTTGCTTTCGTTCCCCATTCATTCATTCAGGAAACATTATTTGAAAATAATTCCGTAGGGAATTGCCACTGTGGCTCAATGGGTTAAGAACCCGACTTAGTGTCTGTGAAAATGCAGGTTCGATCCCTGGCCCTGCACAGTGGGTTAAGGATCTGGCACTGCTGCAAGCTGCAGTGTAGGTCCCAGATGCGGCTTGGATCCCACGTTGCTATGGCTGTGGGCTGTGGCTAGGCCGGCAGCTGCAACTCCGATTTGACCCCTAGCCTGGGAACTTCCATATGCCGTGGGTGTGGCCCTAAAAAGAAAAAAAAAAAAAGGAAAATGTCTATAAATAAAACATGCATTGTCTTAAGCAGGGAACCAAGAAAATTAGAGGAGGAAGTCAAACGGTCTAACATTAGAATAATCTTGAAAGAGAGGACAGGAAAAATGGAGGGGGCGGTTATTAAAAAATAATTCAAGAACACTTCTTAGAACTCAATTTCTCAATTAAAAGCCCATGAAGTCCCCGGCAAAATGGATGAAAAGGGGCCTCGCTCAGGCTTCTTGTTGTGAAATTGTCCCCAGTGTTTAGTAAAGTGTCCAAAAGTTTCCCAGAATGAGAAAATGGCCTTCGCATCAGAAGTCTCGGCAGCAGCGCTGGACCCCGGAAGGCCATGGAGCGACACCTTGGAAATCCTGGGAGAAGACTGTCCCCGCCTGGACCGCTCTGTCCCGCTGAGGCTCTGACCAAGGTGGAGCACAGAATAATGCCATTTGCAGACGTACAAGCAAACGCGTCTTGTCTCAGCAGCTTTGCTGATACACACTCGTGTCACCATCTTGGGTCTGCTCCTCGGGTGGCCTTTGGGGCCTGGCTCGATTCCTCAACTGGCGCTGGCCCCTTCTTGGTCACCAGGGCAGGCGACTCCCTTCCTCTTTCCCATGGCCTCTCTCATTTATGCCATTGGCCACTGACCACCATGCTGGGCTGGACTCCTGGTCCAGCAGGGAGAAGACACCCCATGGCTTTGGGTATTTCCTCAAATCTGACACTTGCTTGGGACTTGGGCTGTGGGTGGTGGCCCTGACCCACCTTCAGCTGTCACAGTCAGTGGGTATGTGAATCAACCACAGAGAGGTCGGGAGTTTCCATTGTGGCTCAGTGGGTTAAAGACCTGACGTCGTCTCTGTGAGGTTGCAGGTTCGATCCCCAGCCTCACTCAGTGGGTTAAGGATCCGGCATTGCCACAGACTGCATCGTGGGTCGCAGATGCAGCTCCCGTCTGGTGTTGCCGTGGCTGTGGCCTAGTTAGGCCAGCAGAGGAGGGGACTGTGTGAAGTTGTGCAGACATGAATTAGTACTGGGGGGGCCCTGCCAGGTAGAGGGGTCTCCTGTGACTTTGGGTTTCCTCGCAGCCCTTGAGGACAACTCAGAGCACACGAGTCTCAGTGGATGGACCTTCCTTGCATGCCACCTCCCCCTACGGGGAGCTCACGGCTCTGATCTTGAGCAGCTACTGCCCAGAGGCATTTACCACTGGCAGCTTGAGGCTGACACAGGAGAGAGGAGGGGGGGGGTCTGTGATGCTCAGCCTCTGGGGCATCCAAGAGGTGGACAGGGCATGGGCCGGGGCGCCTGAGTCCTTTTGCAGGTGCCCCACGTCATGGCCACGAGCGCACACACCGGCTCTGTTTGAGAGCATGGGTCGCAGAGCCGGCATGTCACAGCCTCGTCTACTCAGGGACTTCCGTGTGCCCAGGCTTCCAGAATCCGGAATGAGGTTCATGTCCTTGACCTTCATCAGGCTCTTAGCCTTCCTGAGCTCCCTTCTCTTGTCCATAGAGTGGCAATGACGTCACCCTCTAGGTTTTGAAGATGTCGGAGGAACACGGCCCGTCGCCTCACATTTGTACCCTGTCAAGCCCAGGAGCACGTGGGCCGTTATTGTAGTTCTTAAGAAAAATGGATCCTTGGACGGTCACAGAGGCCCCCGGAGGAGAAGTGCTTTGCCTGGGACCGTCGGGAGCCAGAGCGACCTGAAGTGGTGCCCAGGGTGCCAGGCTGCTGTCCAGAGGTCTGTGTCTCCCACTTGGGGAGCTGCAGCCCCACTTTACCTCCTGGACCCTCCGTTCTGCTGTCACTGAGCAAATATCCCCTGAGTGAGGATGTTGTTAGACTTTGCAGTAATTATTCTCTGTGTCTTTTATAGATCAGTCCCTTGGAAGGTGGCATCAAGTCACAAAGCCAAACTCCATAAACAGAGGATTTTTGTACCGTGTTCTCCATACCCAAGGCTACTCCCATAGGCAGGCAGGTGCCAGGCAGGCGCTCACCAAGTAGGCACTGAGTGCTTTGTACCCAGTTTGCCGACAGCTCGGACATTCCAGAAAGATCATTGTCCCTTGCAGCGATCCCTTGGCTCCGCCTTCCCATCCCTAACTCTCAGCATCACTGCTCTTACCACATTTTCTCACTCTGCTCAGGGTTTGAGAGCCGAGCCTGAATTTTAAATTCAAGCTCTCCGTGTACTGAGCTATAAGCAACAAGACTGTCCACGTCCTGTTCCACAGAGTTAGGGGACCTTTAAGCGTTGGGTATGAGCTTCTGCAGTGGGCTTGCTTGCCCTATTTTTGTTAATAGATCTTTAATTCTCTTTAAACATTTGCTCCTATCTTTTGCTTTTATTAAATTTTGAAATGCACATGTGTTTTTGAGTCCTCTGGGTAACAAAATGTCAGATTATAGAGTACATTTTTTCTCGGTGCCCGCTGGCCTGCAGGGTTACAGCAGTAATCTAAATCTGATTAGAAATGAGGTCATGACTCCCCCACCCGCACCCCGGATCCTCTGATAATAAGACCGGGAAAACGTGAGAAATTCAACCAATGATTAGGTTCCCTTCAAACGTTTTTTAAGCTGAATTTCTATCTGGGGATTGGGCTTGGTAGGTGAAGTACAGTCAACCCTTTACTCCATCTGTGAACTGAGCACCTTGAGAATAAGTTTCCTGAAGTGTAAGCAAGAGAGAGCTAAGGAGGTGCCTCTTTGCACCCACTGAGATGGCTGTAATTTTTTTTTTAAAAAAAGGAAACAAAGGTTGGGAAGAACATGGAGAACTTGGAACTCTTGTACGCATCTGGTGGGGATGTAAAATGGTGCAGCTGCTCTGGAAAACGGAGGTTAAAGAAGTTAACCACAGAATTCCCATACAGCCCAGCAGTTCTTCTAAGTATCTGCCCAGTGTAACTGGAAGCAGGTGCTCAAAGAAAAACCCGTGTGCCAATAATCGTAGCAGTATTATTCACAATAGCCGAGTGGTGGAAACAACTCAGATGCCTGTGAACTAATGAATGGATAAACAAATCGTGGTTGAGACATACGCTGGAATATTAGTCAGCCATGAAAAGGAACGAAGGGCTAATGTGTGCTATGACTCGGAAGAGTCTGGAAGACATCAGGCTGAGGGAAAGAAGCCAGACCTAAAAGGCCGTGTATTGTATGATTCCATTTATAGGAAATGTTCAGAATAGATAAATCCATGGAGACAGATTGGTGATTGTCAAGGGCTTTGTGGGGAGGGGAGCTAATGGGGAGTAACTGGTCAGTGGGTAAGGAGTTTTATTTGGGGGTAAAGACAGTGTTTTGCAGTTAGATGGGGGTATACATGGCGGATGTACTAAATGCCTTTGAATTTTGTGCTTTAAAATGGTTAACATTATGTTATAGGAATTTCACTCAAGTGCAAAAATGAATGACAGTCTGGCTTCTTGTCACACTTACTTTTGCCATGAAACCAAATAAAGCGAGTTGGGGAGCGTCTGCAAGGGGGGTGGCCCGCGGGGCACTGCTGTGCAGTGGGTAGGACCGTGGGCTCCAGAGGGAGGCAGTTGTGGGTTCCAGATCCTGACTTCCCTAGCTGTGTGATGTCAGGTAGGTGAGTTGACCTCTCTGAGCCTCGTCATCTGTAATATGGAGCTGCCGTGGTACATACCTCCCAGGGCTGCCGAGGAGACCAAGCTCTTAAGGTCAGTCACGAATGGCTTCTGGCTGGCAGCCGGGGACGCGCCACTTCTCCAGACCCCAATCCTCTCTTCTGGCAAACTCATCTCCACACTGTGGCTGCCTCTGTGAAACTAAGAGTGGGAAGCCTGCCTAGCACACCCTGCCCCGGGGGTGACAGAGCTCACGGGCAGGGACGGGCCTGGTGACTCCAAGCCTCTATGTGTGTGCTCAAGCCACACAGGCTACTCTGGGGACTTAGAAGTTTTTCTTTCCTCTGTGATCTGTCCCTTGCACTCTGCCTCCGGGACGCTGGGCTGGAGCTGAAAGGCCCCTTTGTCAGGTGCCGGGCGGGCCCATACCTGTCCCACTCCTGCTGAGAGGTGACCAGTGTACCCTGTCCCCAGCTGGGGCTTGCAGGTTTTTCCAGGCACAGATTAGCCCTGCACCAGGATCAGCTGCTTAAACCAGCTTTAGCTCTGGGAGTTCCTAGGACCAAAATCTAAGCCAGTGGTTGTTGACTGCCTCCCGGGGGACATGTGGCAGTGTCTGGAGACATTTTGGTTGTCACAGCCCCAGGGGAGGGAGGGTTTTTTTTTTTAACTGGCAACCAGGGAGCAGAGGCCAGGGATGCTGGCAGATACCCTGCAGTGCTCAGGAAAGCCCCGTAGACAACCTTCTGGAGCAGAACGTCAGTGCCGGGCTAAGATCCGTCTGCAAAACGCATCTGTCAGGAGACGGGTTTATGATGCGCGGAAACGCCCAGAGGGGACCATTCCTCCTGCCCTGTGCATCCCATTCGTTCTCTCAGCGGCCGTGCAGGCACCTCCCCACTTCATGGATGGAAAAATGGGGACCCAGGAGGGATGAGCGACTTTGTCCAGGGACCACAGCTGCCAGGTGGCCGTGCTGGGATTTGAACTTAGGTCTGTCTCACTCCAGCACCTGTTTCTTCAGCTGCTCGTCCGTGAAACAGGGAGAACAGTGCGCGTCTAGTCTGCCTTACGGAGAACAAACTGGTAAGGTGCCTTCTGTTTAGATAAAGCGGCGTTACTTGGTGCCTCTTGCCAGGGAGCCGTGTGGTGCGGTCCGAGAAATGCGGTGGGCAGGGGCCAGAGCTTAAACAGAGAAATTGAATCCGCTGTGCTAAGGACTAAGCGCCTCGGGGAGAAGGATGTACCCAGACCGAGGCAGTGCTGTCTGTGCGGCAGACAAGACGAGAGGCAGTCAACGTGTAGAAGAAAAGCAGGGAACAGTGTTCTGAGTAGAGGGAACAGCATGGACGGAGGGATGGGGCTGTGAACCAGTGTGGAGCTGCAGAAGGAGCTGAGCACTGAACTCTAGAGGCCCAGGCGACCGGAGAGAAGCGAGACGCTAGGAAGGGGACCCGCATGCCGTGCAGAAGGGCTCGGGCCTCACCCCGAGACTGAGCTGGGGGGCCACTGCTCAAACCCTTCTAGATCGGGCTGCTGTGAAGGGCAGACTTGGAGAGGCTGATGGGTCAGGTTTTCAGGTCACTTTAGGCAGCAAACGTGGGCCGAACCAGTGGGGATGGAAGAGGGGAGCTGGATTAGAGACCGAACTTGGTGATTGTCTTGTCTTCTAGAAGAGAGGGAGGAGGGCCGGGGCTATTTGCAGGTTTCCAGCGTGATGAAGGGGAATGTTGGTATCTTACCTAAAAAAAGAGGACGCAGGATGGGAGTTCCCGTTGTGGCACAGTGGAGAGGAATCCGACCGGTATCCATGAGGATGAGGGTTCGATACCTAGCCTTGCTCAGTGGGTTGGGGTGCACCCAAGGCATGTGGAAGTTCCTGGGCCAGGGATTGAACCTGAGATCACAGCAGTGACAACACTGAATCCATAACTGCTAGGCCATCAGAGAGCTCTTTTTATTAATTAATTCATTCATTTATTATCTTTGGCCTTTGTGTGATTTTTTAAGGGAATTAAAATTTCTGATTTCAGAGTTCCTGTCGTGGCTCAGCAGAAACGAATCTGACTAGCATCCATGAGGATGCAGGTTCCATCCCTGGCCTCTCTCAGTGGGTTAAGGATCTGGCATTACCACGAGCTGTAGTGTAGGTCGCAGATCTGGCGTTGCTGTGGCTGTGGTGTAGACTGGCGGCTACAGCTGTGATTAGACTCCTAGCCTGGGAACCTTCACATGCCACGGGTGTGGCCCTAAAAAGACAACAAAACAAAACAAAACAAAAAAACCCTCTGATTTCATGAGAGGAGGGAGGTAGCCCAGGAGCTGATCTCGAGTCTTCTATCTTTTTTTTTGTTTGTTTGTGTCTTTTTGCCTTTATCTAAAGCCGCACCCACGGCATATGGAGATTCCCAGGCTAGGGGTCTAACAGGAGCTGTAGCTGCCGGCCTTCGCCATAGCCACAGCAACGTGGGATCCGAGCCGCGTCTGCAACCTACACCACAGCTCACGGCAACGCCGGATCCTTAACCCACTGAGCAAGGTCAGGGATCGAACCCGCAACCTCATGGTTCTTAGTCGGATTCGTTAACCACTGAGCCACGAGGGGAACTCCTAGTCTTCGATCTTGATTATCGGCTGGGTCCCCAGCCCTCTGTCTGTGAGGGGATGCTGTCTGCCCGCCCTCCTGGGGTGTCCGCAGCATCTGGTGCCTTCACAGCGGCAAGAGGGCTCTGAAGAGGGGTATTCTCAGAGGTTTCCCCCCACCCCGGGCCCATTTTCACATTGTCTGGGCTCCTGCTTGCTGTCCCCGCTCTGCGGCTGCTCTTTTCCCTCCTACCCTCACCCCACGTGGTCTCTGCTGGAGCTGCCTGTACCTGAAGCTGGACCTCATGGCGCGACTGGGGTAGGGTCCCCACTCCCTCCAGCACAGCGAATGCCCGAGGTGTGGACTTTACCCGTTTCCTGCATCCCTCGGGCGCCTATTTGAGCTTGGTCCAGAGTAGGGACTCACAAACCCCAAAAGCAGAGGGACGCAGACCCTCGATGCGAGGAGTGGATCCTCTGCCACCAATGATGGAACAGGGTGGCAGCGACAGGGACCAGAGGTGGGAGAAGCCTCCCCCCCCGCCCCCTTTATGGATGCCCTCTGTCCTCATCTAAAGAGAACTGGGAGGAGAGTTTGAACTCCAAGGGCAAGTCTGAGTTTCCTAAGAGGTAGCCCAGCCGTGCTTAGGATCCCTTATAATCCTTGGCCCTCTCAGTCACAAAGGAGGCGGCCAGCATGCGGCCTTGTGTCCCAGCCTCAGGGAGGGGACTGCCCCAGGAGGCTGCGGTCATGTGTTGCCATGACAACCATAGATGGGCTCAGAGCAGTGCTAGGTGGCCCTTGGCCGGGGCAGGAAGGTGGGAGAGTGGCTTTCAGGTGTCTGGGCAGCTGCGGTCGGTGCTGAGATCTTGTTATTCTGCGATTCTGTTTTCTGCGCCCCACCCAACACCAAGGGGGCATCTGAGCATCAGAGAGGTGCTGCTCCTCTAAGAATCCAGGCTGTCCTGGTGACAGCTGTGGAATGTGTGCCTCGGTGGGATTCCACTTCTGAGGCAGGTGCAGCTCTTGCAGGTGCTGCCCGGGGCCACTCAGCACCCAGAGCTCTCAGCCCATGGGCGAGGCTGGGTGCCTGGTGGACAGGACCGAGGCTCTGGAGGCACAAGGGGCCCGGGCGTGTGAGCCAGTGACTGTGGACAAGGGCCTCCAAGGCCTGTTGTAAGGGTCATGTGGAAACAGCAGCCAGGAAGGCTGTGGGAACACACAGTCAAGGTGAATGGCGGAGACGCCCGCTGACGGCCACCTTAAAAACTTGAATTGCATTTGCACAGGACTTTTAAGTTCTTCAGTTATGTAATACTGTTTTACTTTGGTGTTTTTTTTTTTTTTAGGGTTTTTTTGTTTTTGTTTTTTGGTTTTTAGGGCCACCCTCATGGCATATGGAAGTTCCCAGGCTAGGAGTCCAATCGGTGCTCCAGCTGTAGCAACACCAGATCTGAGCCATGTCTGCAACCTACACCACAGCTCACGGCAACACCGGATCCTTAACCCACTGGACAAGGCCAGGGATCAAACTTGCATCCTCATGGATACTAGTCGGGTTCTCAGCCCTCTGAGTCACAACAGAAACTCCTTGTTTTGTTTTTTCTTCTTTTAGGCCAGCGATTCTCAACTGTGCCTGCGAGCTGGAATCACCTGGAGAGCTTTAATTTTTGTTAAAACCCCTCACTGCCCTATCCTCCCAACATTATGATGTCATCACAGGGGCGTGGCCTGGGCAGCAGGATGTTTCAAAGCTCCCCTAGGAGTTCTAAACCTGAGGAGCCTGTGTTTTAGGGGGTCACAGTTATCCTTTAGCTTACCGCCTTTCAGAAATCTGCAGGAAACCCAAGATAGGTAATTTAAAAATTCATGGAAGTTCTTAAAAGAAATTTTGCCTTATGTGCCACTTTGTGTCTGTCATCTTCCGTCATTTGAAGTGTGTGGGTCAATTCCCTAGCAGAAAACCTCCACTGATTTCTTTCGAGTCCTCTAAACTCCTTCCTGCCTCAGGACCTTTGCACTTGCCATTCCCTCGTTCTGAAAAGTCTTCCCAAATCCCGATAAGGTAGGATCCTTGGAATCTATAGAGGGCTAGCTTGAACGTCATCTCCTCAGAGAAGCCTTCTTAAACTTTCCAGTCTCAAATCACCCTCTCCCTAGTCTTAGCCTTCAGGGCCGGAACTGCTATAATTACTCTGTTTATTTTCTTCTTGCTGGCTGCTCTGCTCTTAAACGTGAGCCCTTGAGAGCTTCACTGTCTGTTCACTGCTAGACCTCTAGGCCTGGCACGGCCTGGCACCTCGGAAGCACCCAGTGAGTCCCACTTGAGTGTAAATGGGGTTGAATGTGCTTCTTTGGCCTTTGTAAAGCCCCTGATCACAGGCCCAAGGATTGAGTCACTTTAAGCCCCTTGCAGTGCCTGGCACGAGAGTAGAGACACAAATGGTGCTGATACATAAAAATATATTCATTGGAATTCCTGTTGTGGCTCAGCGGAAACGAATCTGACAAGCATCCATGGGGATGCAGTTTCCATCCCTGGCTTTGCTCAGTGGGTTGAGGATCCGGCGTTGCCGTGAGCTGTGGTGCAGGTCACAGACGAGGCTCGGATTCTGCATTGCTATGGCTGTGATGTAGGCCAGCGACTACAGTTCCAATTCAACCCCTAGCCTGGGAATGTCATAGGCCATGGGGGTGGCCCTAAAAAGCAAATATATATATTTGTCAGTCTTTCATACAATTAAGCATCTAAACTGAAAAAGACCAGTCTGTTTTAGGATTTGCTCCAGGCTGTTACAGAGGGAGGGGGAGATGAAGTAGGTACAAAACTCAGTGCACAGTTCTGCGTTGGGGTCATATGAACACACTGTAATGATGTAGGCCCTAGCTACGGTAGCAGTGAAGCCAGAGGTCGGAAGTCAAGTGGTTATCTCTGGGTGGAGAACGTAGCCCTGAGTTTCATTTTCTTTATCATTATTTTCTATTTTGAAAATTTTCTACAATGAGCACATTGCCTGTAACTAGAAATACTGAATTTTAAGGGCAGAGATTTATGCTTTTGATATTTCTGGTACAGTTGTTTAAATACTTTTCCTTGCAAAAAATATATATATCTCCGAAGCCAGACAAACCAGGCTCTACAACTTGCTAGCTCTACCTTAGCCAAATTAACCTCTTTGAGTCTCAGTATTTCCAGCTGTTAAATGGGGATAATTAGTCTCAGCCTCAGAGTTATGGTAAGGATTAAATATGTTTGTATATGTACTTAGAATTTGGCCAGGCCCGTGAGGAGTGCTCAGTGTGTGTTAGCTGATACTTCTACTACTACTAGTAGGGTACCAGTGTATTTTAGATAAACCGCCTCACTTAATCATTTAATCCCCCAAACAAACCCATGGTGTAGGTAGAAGCAGAAACTGAGGGTAGTGACGCATACCTTGCCGTTTGTGATTGTCACAGTGGGGATGGGACACAGACTCAAGTTACCTGCTTAGGAGGTCACGTGTTGGCCATCTGACCCTACCTGGACAGAGGAATTGATCAGTCCTATACTTTGGTCTTGGAGCAATTCTCAGAGAGTCTTGGGGCCCTGGGACTCTTTGGATGCTGTGTCCGGGCTTGGGGACAGTGCCCTCCAGTGGCAGATCCAGGAAGTACATCTGTTTGGGCAGTGGAGCCTCCACCTGGTATGAAGAGCACTGGATTCAGAGTCAGAAAATCTGTATCAGGGGTCGCGTGTCTTTTGCTCACTAGCAGTGAGGTCATCGGCTCATTTCAGCCACACTTTCTGCACCCACCCCGGCTTAGACCTGCAACCCCCTCCCCGGCCTTGTCTGGTAGTAGGCTGCCTGCCTGTCTCGCTCTGAGCCATCGTTCACATCACCTCCCAGCTGTCCCCATAACCAGAAGATATATTCTTGGCATTTTTATACGCAAAGCCCCCAGGGGCCGTCATGGCAGGAGCAGAAAACCCAGTGTTCACTGAAGGCTTGGACACTTGTCATATAAGGGCTTCTGTCTGGCCCCCCACCCTGTTTCCCAGCCTCATTTCGTGCCCCCCTCTCCCACACAGCCCTTGCCTGGGTCCCGGGGGCACGGAGAGAAATGAGACTCGGCTGTGGAAGGCAGCCGCACAGGTGCCCTGGACGTGAAACAAAAGGCCCGGGATGCTGGGGCCTTGGCAGGTGCTGCCGCCCTCGTGGACTTGCTTCCTTCTCCAGACCCACGCCCTTGTGGCCTTGAAGGTGCCGCTTGATCTCCCGTCTTCCAGAACATTGGCAGTCCACACTCCAGGCAGCGTGGCATAGACTGCTTGTCCTCTCTTGTGCGGCCACTGTACCACCCCCTCCCAGCCCTGTCCGGCCACCCAGGTCATGCCTGCCACACTCTGTTTCCCACCCTGGCCTTCCCGACAAGACTGGGGGCTTCCTGAGGTCAGGGACTATACCAGCCATCACAGCCACTTCCCCTGCTCAGCAGGGTGCCCCGCACGGAGTGGGCTGCAGTGTTTGTGGGTGGATGGATGGAGCAAGAGGCCAGGGACAAAGGCCGCTACCCAGACACCCAGTCCCTGCGCCCCAGGGGCCTCCTCCTGCGGCCGCTCCGTCACGAAGATCTTTAGCGCGGCCCAGAGCCCTGCATGGCTGGAGCCCCCTCCCAGCTACCAGAGAAAATGCTTTCGGCCGAGCGCCCAGTGACTCTGAAATCGAAGCCCGAATTAGTCTAGACCGAACCATTTAATGACTCCAGCTTCAGATGAGCTAGGAGCCGAGCGAACACCGGGTGAGATGACTTTTTGCTTACCGCTTGGGCATTGTGAATATTCCCGCCTCGTGCCATGTTTTTCTCCCCCAGCTCAGGAAGGAATACACGCTCCACAGTTCCTCGGGGGAGAGTCTGGCGGGCAGGGCCTTCGCGGTAAAGTAATGCTGGAAGTAGCAAAAGATGGGAAAATGACAGGCCTCTTCAGGCAGAGGTTTTAGCCTCTCTGCTCTAATTAAAATTTGCTTTAAATTCCAGGGCTGCGTTTATCAAGACCAAGGGCCAGGGTGTACAGTGCGGCAAAGTCACATTTTAGAGCTGATTTTTTTTTTTTTTTCCCAGGGAAGTTTAATGGAGAGAAGGTTTTTAGGTCAGTTCTGATTTCTAAAACCGTCATCTGTGTGAGCACTGGGGGGCCTGCTCTGGGCCGGCCTGGGGTGGGGATGGGTGATAGAAAGGTGAACTGGTTGAGAAGCCTGCCTTCGAGCAGGCAGGTGTAAATTAGGTGGAAAGACCAGTAGAAGGGCCTGGGGGCTCTAGGAAAAGGCAGCACGGTCAGGACCCTAGCAGTCAATCCCGGGGGAGCTTCCTGGAGGAGGCGATAATCCTAGGTGGGCCTTGGAAACACTGATGCTTTAAATATGTTTTCGCTGGGGCTGGGGCCGGGGCAAGGCAGCCCAGCAAAGCAGCTGGCTCAAAAGCCAGGAGTGTCAGAGGGGGAGGGAACAAACTTGAGAAGGGAAGTTGGAGCCAAGTGGTGGGGGTGTTGGAGAATCACTCTCCTGGCAGTGGCTGCCCTTGGCGTAGAAGAGCCGTTGTCCCTGGGGGTCTGTGACAGCAATTTCCAGTTGGGAAAATGGGGGACCGCAGTAGACTCAAACCTGCCAGCTGGAGAATGGCGGACGAATATTCCCACTCTCTGAACTCAGGGGGCAGTTTATAGGGGGTGGGTTACTAAGTGACCCATCAGCACGATGCAAAGAGAGGAAGGATCTGGCTTCTCTCTGCTTCCACCCCCACTCCCATCTGCTGTTTGAAGCCTGACTCAGACTGACCGGTGCTAAGAGGAGAGGAATATTTAAGAGACGGTGCTGGGAGGTGAGGAGCACCCGCTGCCAGGGCTTGAAACCTGGCTCTTGTTTGCCCTGGCTGTGTGATTTCAAGCAAGTGATTTAACCTCTCTGAACCTCCATGTCCCCATCTGCAGTTTAAGGGGAAAAGAGGATCAGGGCAGCACCCAGGAGGTAGAGCGGTTCTAAGCAATAAAGGAAGCCACCTGTGAGACTTAGAAACCATGCCTGACAAACAGCAAGAGTTTAATAAATGTGGGCTGCTACTGCTTTGTGGGAATTACTGTTTGATCTGTCCTGCTCTGTTTGGATCTTGCCTTAACTCTTAGCATCTCTGCTAAGACACAGCATCTCCCAAGCTCTCAGGTGCTGTCTTATAAAATACCTGGGAGGGGTCGGCCAGGTTGTTCCCGAATCCTCAAGGTTTGGAAGCAAGCTGAGCCAGAGGTCAAGTTTGCACAGCCCCGTTTAGATGCATGTGTGGGGCTTTGAATAGTGGCTTGGCTCCCACAGCTGCTCAGGAACAGGGCTGGACCTTTGTCACAGGTCGAGCTGGCACCTTCAAAGTTTGGGTGCAGATCTGTCTCTAGGCTGAGCTGGGATCTCTCAGGGATAGTATCTGCCCATCCTGTGTCTCTTTCCCTAACCCTCCATGTTCTTCTTGAACTTGACTTCTCACCTCCCAGGATTCGTGGAAAGAGGGGAGGGTTCTGGAAGCTGTCTGCCTCTGCAACAGGACAGCAAAGGTGAGCAGTTATGGAAAATGAAGGGCTTCCAAGGGGGCCGGGCTCTGGGTACTCGGAGCCTTTGTCCCCCGTGGCTTCAAGGCAGCTGCCCCTCTGGTGAGGGCACTGGGCCCTGTACCAATTTAGGGAGCTGGGGGCGGAGCACCTAAAAGACCTTAAGGGGAAAAGTAATTAGGGTAGCACCCAGGAAGTAGAGTGGTTCCTAAGCAATAAAGGAAGCCGTTTGTGAAGGAGTTCCCATTGTAGCACAGTGGAAACGAGTCCAGCTAGTATCCATGAGGATGTTGGTTCGATCCCTGGCCTCGCTCAGTGGGTTAAGGATCTGGTGTTGCTGTGAGCAGTAGTATAGGCCAGCAGCTGTGGCTCTGATTGGACCCCTAGCCTAAGAACTTCCATATGCTGAGGGTGCAGTCCTAAAAAACAAAAAAAAACAAACAAAAAAACAACAAAAAATAAAAGACCTGTGAGATCCCTCAGAAGGGAATTTTCAGACTCCAGATCCCCATCCTTTGGAGCTTAGAAGTTTCTGTGTTCCCCATAAGAGTTTTATCTTCCCCCTCCAGTGAAGGCTCAGTGAAAGGGCAGGTTCCAGGCAGCCCTCTGGACAGTGTGTGGCACAGAATGTTGTGACAAGCACTGGAACCATGTTGGAAAGCGGGGCCTCAGCTCCACTCCTGTAACTTTGGGGAAATCACCAAAAGGCTCTGGGTCTCAATTTCCTCAACTGTCAAATGGAATCAGATGCACTTCCTGAGGTCACTGTGTTGATTCACCGAATGCACGTAAAGCACTTAACAGCCCTTCCTTCTGCGATTCCTGGTGAGCGCCTGAAACCGGTGGGGCACCGGGGATCCAGCTGTGGGCAAGACAGACCCTGCCCTGTGGAGTGTGCTTTTTGAGGGGTGCAGGGTAGCCTTTAGCACAGTGCCCGATGTGTGATAAGCCCTCTAAATGATGCATAGTACCGCATTAACCGGAATGAGTGTTATTTAAAGCCAGCCTCGTTCTCCCCCCGCCCCAAAGCAGTTAAATCAGCAAAAGTCAGAGAAGAACATAGTCCACAGCATGAGCCCAGGCAACTGAAGGGGTTTGTTTGACCTTTCCTGTAATCCGTGTTTAACGTGTAAGCAGATTATCTGAGCAGAATGGGGACTTCTGGCCTGGGTAGCTGGCCTGTGACACCACCATTGAGGCTGGATTCTTCGTTTCTGTTGAAATTCCAGGTGGTCCCCGGTGGGGAGATTTGGGTGGGAGGAGGCGGCTTCCATAGCTATAAAAATGTGTCCTCAAAGACAGCAGTCTGACTGCAAATGCACTTTGCCCTTGACATCCGAGAAGCTCCTTCTCTCACCCCTCACCCCTGTGTGAGTCTGTCTTCAGTCCGGTGGACCCGCCTCCGCCAGCCTCCTCTTGTCCTCCGGGGTCCAAGGGGACCAGGGATGGCGGGCAGAGAGGTTGGCCGGGGGTGACCTTGTCATCCAACTTTTATTTTTTTTGTTTTTTTTTATTATAGGAAATATACACACCATAAACTTTAGCATTTTAACCGTGGTTAAGTATACAGTTCAGTGGTGTTACGTGCATTCACTTTCTTGAACAGCCATCGCCCCCATCCATCTCCAGAACTTTCCAAATGGAAACTCTCACCCATTATCTCCCCCCTCACAGTCCCTGGTCACCACCAGTCTGCCTTCTGTCCCATAGAATATACTCCAGGGACCTCATATAAAAGACATCATCTCGTATTTATCTTTTTTTTTTTTTTTTGGACTGGCTTCTTTCACTTGGCGTAATGTGTTCACGATTGATCTGTGCTGTAGGTGTGTCTATCCTGTGTTCCTTTTCAAGGCTGAATAATATTCCACCCAACTTTTAAGCACATTGTGTTTCTCATTCATGCATGGAAGGAACTTGGGTTGCTTCCACCTCTTGGCTGTCGCAAATAGAGCTGCTTGCTTAAGATGGATGTACGATATCTGTTTGAGTCCCTGCTCTCAATTCTTTGGGTACATACCCAGAAGAGAAATTTCTGGATCGTATGGTAATGCATTATTTAATTTTATTTATTTTTTAAATTATAGTTGATTTACAATGGTGTGCCAATTTCCGCTGTATAACGAAGTGACCCAGTCATCATACACAAACACTCACACACTCCTTTTCTTGTATTACCTTCCATGTTGTTCCATCCTAAGAGATTGGATATAGTTCCCTGTGCTGTACAGCAGGACCTCGTTGCTTATCCATTCTAAATGTCATAATTTGCGTCTATGAACCCCAAACTCCCCATCCATCCCACTCCCTCCCTCATGTTTAATTTTTTGAGGAACCACCACACTGGTGTACCCACTTACTGCCTGCCTCTGGGGTTGACACACCCGGCCCCCCGGGTACCCCTTTCCTCTAATATTTTCCTTTATTGTTACCTAACAAAGCCTTGAGAGAGACCTCGGGACCTGAGTGTGAGATTTAGGTCTGGAACATAAAGATCTGAGCTGGGGTCCTCCTCACACAGGGTGGGTGCCCTCAAGGCTGGGTGGTGAGGTCTGTGGCTGCAGGTGTCCAGCCTGGCCACCCAGCCGCATCCTCTTTGGTTCTTGGAAGCTTCCAGTGGCTGACGTCAACCTTCTTTTTGGAAGATGCGCCCACGAGGCACTGATCTGGGCATTGTCCTCAAGAGTGGACTTGGGCCAGTGGTGTGGGTTGCCGCCTTCCTCGTGGCTCATGAGTCACTTAGTGTCTACGTCTGGGCAGTTGCAGAGCAGGAATCCCCCGCCCTCTAGGTCCCAGGAAGGAGGAAGAGGGACGTCAGAGCTGTCCTTGCCCAGCTGCTCCTCTGGGATGGTCGCTGCCAGTTCCAGGTGAGGGTTCTGGAACTCACACTGTCGACCCCGAGGGATATCAGTCACGGCTAGTGATGCTCGGGTGTCTGGGGCGAGGGCTTCAGGCTCCAGGGCAGCCCCCCAAGATCGCAGCGGGCCCAGGGGACATCTCAAGTCCACCTCTGGTTGCCCTGTGCGTGGAGCACAGGGCACCTCTGGCCTCTTGGGAACACGTGGCCAGACTCTGTTGAGTTTCTTAAAAAAAAAAAAAAGGCAACAACGACCAAAAAACAGCTCATTTTCAATATGTGCCCTTGAACATTTATGGCAGAAGTACTATGACAACTGGAATTTTCCCCAGAATCAATGGGGAGGGGAAACGGAGGGAGCCTGCACAGTGGGTGGGGTCGTGAGATGAACCCCGACCCCGTCCTGAGTTGATAGCTGCGGCTGGATGGTTGATCTGCCAGAGCTCATGATACTGTTCTCGCTATTCCTGTGCCTGTTTGACATTTGCCATATTGAAAGTTAAAAAAATATAGCCTTTCCTGGGAGTTCCCTTTGTGGCTCAGTGGTTAACGAATCCGACTAAGAACCATGAGGTTGCGGGTTCGATCCCTGGCCTTGCTCAGTGGGTTAAGGATCCGGCGTTGCCAGGAGCTGTGGTGTAGGTCGCAGACACAGCTCGGATCCCACGTTGTTGTGGCTGTGGTGAAGGCCGGCAGCTACAGCTCCTGTTAGACCCCTAGCCTGGGAACCTCCATATGCCGCGGATGTGGCTCTAGATTAAAAAAAGGCAAAAAGACAAAAAATATATATATATAGCCTTTCTTACTCTTGGGAGAAAACTAGCCTTCCTCGGGGCACTCCTTGCATTTGGGCACTTCCTGTTCTCTTAGTAAATGCTGGAAAGACACGTGCGAGGGGGCTCCTATCCCCCCTTTACAGGAGCGTGAATGGAGGCAGCTCCACATTTCAAGGTTGAAGGGGCGGAGCTGGGATCTGAACCTTGTCTGGTCCCCCGCACCCCTGCTCTGCCCCCGGGACCTGCCAGCCCCGTGTGGAGAGCCCCAGCCCCACCCTGTCAGCGGAGGTCTGCCCAGCCCGGACCAGGGCTCAGCCCCCGGAAACCGGTGTCCTTGACCCTGTCCCTGTGGCTCGGCCGTCCCCTCTCCTGTCCCCAGGAAGTCCAGCTTGCAGGACCTTGTGCGATGGTTACAGGGAAGGGGAGTCGTGTAGTGACTCGGCCTGGGTTGCTCAGCTCCTAGGGGCAGAGCCGCTCCGGGTGCTCCTGCCCCAGACCCCAGGGGCCACATGCGCGCGTCTCATTAGCAGCTCTCATTTCCTGTGTCTTCCCTGGGCTCCTGAACTTTGCCGCTCAGCATTCCCCTCACCCTGGGGCTCCTGCGGTCCCAAGCATCCTCTTCCACTTGTTTTCCTCCCGGTCTCGCTTTGGTTTCTTAACTCGCCTCTTCCGCTCAGTGGGTCTGATGCCAGCTGGTCCCCTCTGCAGAGCCGGCTTCTCCCACCCCGTCGCCTTTGCAGAGTCGGTGCCAGGCATCTCTCCCGGCCCCCTCGCTCCTCCCTCCTCCCGGATCATCTCTGCTTCCCGTGGGCCTGGCCCTCCCAGCCCAGGCTGACGGTCTTCTCCCTGCCTCATGGAGCACCTTGATCCCCACTCACGCCAAGGCGTGCCCGCACCACCTCGCCTTCCCCTGAGCAGAGGGCACGCTCCTGCCAAACAGGACCTCAGATCCCAGCCTCCTACTCGGTTTCATCAGCCTGTCAGCCTTTATTCCATTTAAGATATTTTTAAACACTCTTAACACTTTTGCCTTAGTTTTAACCCTTCCCCCAGTTAAAACATGGCTCTCCTGCCAGCGCATTTTCCCCCTAAGATCTGACAGTGTATTTTCTTAAAATGGTTTCTGAAACTTTATTCCTTCGTCACCGTAAGTTTGAAGAGAGAACAGTTACCATCGAGATAAAGTATCCGCCTTGGCACTACTCTGTCCCCTGCCCCAGACTGGGTGGGGGTGGGGGTGGGGGTGACCTGTGAGTCACATCAGCCTTCCTGGACCCATCTGGACCATTGCACTTGTCACCAGAGAGGCCTGCAACACCTTTTTTCTTTCTTTTCTTTCTTTTTTTAAACAAAAGGCACCAGGTTTACCAGGCGAAAAGTCCAATTCCTATTTTAGGAACCTTGAGTTGACTGTGCCCGGGAGGTGGTGTACGTTAGATAGGATGCCAGCTGGGGTAGCAGACCCTGCTATTTCAGCATCTTAGCACAATAAAGGTTTACTTCTCACTGTGTCACACCCCGGGGTGTGTTCCTGGCTGGTGGAGCATCTTGCACATGGTCCTTCTGGGATCCAGGCTTCTCCATCTGTGGTGCTCTCTCCAGGGCTAAGAAAAGGCTGGAATGAACACACCTGCTGCCTGGCGACCTTGGTCTGGAAAGGTGCATCGCTTCCGCCAGTGAGAGAGGGATGCACGCCCCACCTAAGTGCACGTGACCTCAGAGGTGTTCCCGTTGGCTAGCAGCCGCAACTGGGTTCCCAGCCGACTGCCGGCATCGCCTGCCAGCCGTGTACATACAGCCCTGTGGATGTGAAGCCCAGTCGAGCCTTCAGATGACGGCAACTTCAGCCAACATCTGGCTGCCACTGCCTGAGAGACCCCAACTGGGAATGACTCTTCTGAGCCCAATTCCACCTTCTCTCTTCTGTCCCCTCTTCCCATGGAGCCCCCAGCCCGGGCAGAGCCATCGCCACCAGCTCCGGCTGCCTAGGCCACTCTCCCGGGAAACACCTTTCTCACACAGCCCTTTCCTTCTCCCCAGTGACCCATCGGTTGTACTGATTCTTCTCTTTCAAAGTATCAGAAACCCTTGGTAGTATAATTTTCTAGAGAATAAGGCAGGATTTCTGGATTTAGAGATGAGTGTGTAGAATAAAATCCTGATCTGAAAAAAATACATTGGATAGTTATCTTCTCGCTTGTAATTTTAGGATCACTGAAAAGAGGAGGCAATCACAGGTGTTTTTTTTTCTTTCTTCCCGAGTCCCTAGATTTTGTCAGCCTTGCTGGACTTCATCCTGAGGTCCCATCTGCTTGCCACCTGCCTTCTGGATGTCTGGGCCCTGATTGTTCTATTTGAGTCCTGGGCCAGCTTTCCGTCCTTCACAAATAATAATTTGGAGTTTCCTGGTGGCTCAGTGGGTTAAGGATCCGGTGTTGTCACTGCTGTGGCATGGATTTGATCCCTGGTCTGGAAACTCCCACGTGCTGCGGGCATGGCCAAAAAAAAAACCCCAATACTTTGATTTGTATATTGAGGCAATAGCTGCTCATCTCTGGGCTTTGGAGGGAAGCAGCCTTGTTTCCAGGGACGGCTCCAGCAGTGGGGTGCTCGGGGCTTGTTGGTTGCTTTTCATGCCCCCCTGAGTAGCCAGTGTTCACCCCCCGAAGGAGGCCTTGGAGTGGGAGTTGGGTACCCGGATGCCTCAACCGTGGAACTGCAAAGCCCTCCGAGTCGGTGGCAGAGAGTGGGAGGGAGAAAGGGTCACTTAGGACTGACTTTGCTTTTCTGTCGTTGGAAGAATCCAGACCGTCCAGACCCCCTCTGGAGGTTCCCAGGGAACGATTTCTACTTGGAGGTTCCAGAAGTTTCTGCCATTACTCCCTCCTGCAGCACGGAGGATGCAGGGGACTTACTCCTCGAGGATGCTTGTCATCTGAAATAGGGGCCGAGGAAAGCAGTCACGGTCTCTCCTTTGTTTCATCCAAGACCAGCTTTGACTGGGAACAAAGCCGCGAGTCCTAATGTTCCCGTATCTTTAGTTCTCACAGTTCGGAGTTTTGTCATTTCCTCTCTCTTTATAAATTAGAATGTTTTCCTGGATGTGGTCCAGTCACATTCGTTTACAGTATCGTTCAAATCCAAAAAAAAAAAAAAAAAAAATACGGACTTCTGCAAGCAGTTAAAAGGGGTGATCCAAATGGGAAATTGCTATGCTTACAATACTGTTTTTATCATGGTACCTAATCTTACATCAGATTGTGTTCAAAACAGTCATAAAGGAGAAAGGATCACGTGATGTTTTTTCCGTAGAAATTCAGATGATCCTTTCTATAACTTTTAAAACTGCTCTGAGCCTTAAATAGCTACTTAATCCACAATCATGAAGGATATCAGTAATGCTATTTACACGTCCTCTGTGAATGTTGTTAAATTTTAAATGATGGGTAGAGTGGGCAAGGAGGTACTAATTTGTACTCCGTCATTCCAGGCGCCTCTGTTTCAGGGCAAATTTCCTGGCACCCTTCACCCAGAGGAAAGCAAGTTTCAATTAAAAGATGCTTTGAGACTAGTGCTGTAAGGTAATCCCCCCTCCATTCAAAAGCCAGGCAGCAAGAGTGATAAGGGGATGGGAAGGGCAGGGGGGAAAAAAAAAAAAGGATGCCATGAGGGGGAAGGGTCTGAATGACTTCCAGGATGGATAACACAGCCCAGCAGTTCTGTACTTGACCCCAGGTAGATTTATAAACCGGCTTCCTATTTTCTTTAGGCAGTAGTGGGCCCCATCTTTTGGGCTGACTTTTACAGCCGGCTATTTCTGCCTGACTAGGGGGCGCAGGTGTCTTGGGTTAAGGGTTCATCTTGGCTGCCCTACTTTTATTTATTTATTTATTTTGTCTTTTTTGTTTGTTTGTTTGTTTTAGGGCCACACCCGTGGCATATGGAGTTTCCCAGGCTAGGGGTCCAATCAGCTGTAGCTGTCAGCCTGAGCCAGGGCCACAGCAATGCTAGATCCGAGCTGCATCTGCAACCCACAGCACAACTCACGGCAACACCAGATCCTTAACCCACTGAGTGAGGCCAGGGATTGAACCCTCAACCTCACGGTTCCTCAGCAGATTCGTTTCCGCTGCACCATGACGGGAACTCCTACCCTACTTTGAACTTGCGATGAGTTCCCGTGAGTGGAAGCCAGGCTTCCCAGCCCCACTGCCGGTCACCAGTGCAGTGAGGCACGAGTCTGGATCAGCGATTCTCAGAGCAGGGTCCTCTGCTTGGCCGGAGACTTAGAGGGCCTCCTGCCAGGCCAGGGCTGATTAAAGAAAATTCATTTCTGGTTCTTGTGGGCAAATGATGATGTACCTAGAACCAGCTCCGCAAACTTCATTTGCAGAAATTGTGACAGATAACTGTTACCTGAGCTCACCATTAAGGGTTGTTTTGCTAAGACTTTTTTTTTGGGGGGGGGGGCATGAGGGGGTAATTGACTTTATTTTTTTTTTTTAAGTTTTAAAGTCTACTTTTTATTTGTAAACCCAAATTAGCGAGTTTTCTAGAGTTTGAGGGCCCTAATTCAGGGTTCCGTGCGAAGTCTGGGTTCCACTCAGCAGATGGCCACACTGCACACGTATCTGGGTGGAGTCAGATCTCCTGGACTTGGGGAAAGCTGGCTTTGTGAGTGCACCGTCTGTTTACTGACTTGAGATGCTCACAGTTTGTAATTATTGCCGCCCTTGCTTTTCATGTAAAAGGCAATCACTATCAGTCTGGCCTCCTTGCCGGGTCGTTGGCATCACACGCCAAAGTCTGCCACACCTGTCTGTTCTGGCTTGTCACTGGCCAGTAGTTAGACTGAGACTTTCATTTTCATTTGACTAAATCACACTCTCACTTCTCTCACGCCCCCCCCCCCCAAATGGCTGGGGAGTGAGGCCTTGCCTTCATCATGAAATCTTTTGTCCCCTGGGAAGTGGGGACGGATGAGGGTGGGTGAGCCCCACGTGCTCTTATTCCTCCTTCGTGGACCATGGTGTTAAAATAAGTGATGGAGTTCCCATCGTGGCTCAGAGGAAACAAATCTAACTAGTGTCCATGAAGACGCAGGTTCGATCCCTGGCCTCATTCAGTGGGTTAAGGATCTGTGAGTCGTGGTGTAGGTGCAGACAAGGCTCGGATCTGGCGTTGCTGTGACTGTGGCGTAGGCCAGCGGCCACAGCTCTGATTCAACCCCTAGCCTGGGAACCTACATATGCCATGGGTGCGGCCCTAAAAAGACTTAAAAAAAAAAAAAGTGAAAGGTGTGGGAACACATGCTTCTGATCAAAGAAAGTCTAGGATACAGGAATCCCACCGGAAGGAATGGAGACCAAACCCAGGAGCGTGACATCCTACGTTGCCCTACTTAATGTCGTGTTGAAAAATATACACACGACTTGTCTTGAGAGTCAACTTACTTCTCGTGCATCTGTATTGCTTTGTCTGTGATGGGATAAGTTTTATGCACAGCGTGTGCCATTGAGTATTCCGCTTCTTCTGTCTCCTGCTCTTTACCGCGTCTCTCTCTGGAGGTCAGAGTCCTTTTTCCCACGTGTGCGGCAGTCGGGCAGGCAGGCGATGCCATGTCGACACATCTGAGGGGGGCTTTGAATGGCATCCTGAATCTTTCTCCCCGCCCCTGCTCACAATGCCCCCACCACCCACACACCCGCTTTCTACGAGTGTATAGGTTCTAATTGGAGGCCGTCTGTAACATATAAGGTCGTAGGGCACCAGCTCCACACTAGACCCTGCGATGCTCGGGGATTTTAACTGGCCTCCCAGGTACTAATAGCATTTTTTTTCGCAGTCTGGTAGGTGGAAAGTATGTTTTCTTCTTTTTGGTCTTTTAGTTTTTATGGCTTAGGAAGTCTTACAGAGGGAGGCGTCACAGGAAGGGGGAGAGTCTCTGCCCCTTTTGCTGTCGTGATTCGCACCAGAGGTTCCCAGTTGCTCTGAGGTTGGAGGATGGTGTGAACTATACGTCCCAGTGGATAATCCAGAATCTGCATTTGGAATGTAGAGGTGTCAGCAGAATCCCACGGAAAAGAGCCTCCCTCCGTGCCCAGCTCCTTCTGTCCGCCTGCTTCTCCGGCTGCAGCATTGGAAGGAGTCCCTGAGTCACCACGTGGAGCCACCATCTGGGACTGATGGAGGGATCACAGCCTGGAGCTATTTGGGTGCCTGTCTGCGGCTTGAAAACAAGGCTGTGATGAGCAGGCTCCGGTTTCTTTAACTCCCAGTCCGTGCTCTCTCCCACATTCGTGAAGGAAGAAAGGACCTTGTGCAAGAGGATAGTTTCCTAATCGTCCTGGGTGGAGGGGGTCTGGGGAATGAGGATTTAAATCCACAGAGAGGCTCGGAAGCGTATGCGAGATGTAGAGCTCAGCGTGGCCAGGGATCGTGTGGGCGCAGTGATCAGGCTGGAGGGCGGAGGTTCCCCCAAGGGACTGGCTGGCAGGGGTTGAACGGTCACCCAGGGCGACAGTTTTGGGTGGAAGGGAGGATGTTTCTGAAAGGTCTGTTTGTGATGATCTGATATTGCAAGTTGGGATTTGATCTTAAAAGTCAAGAGCAAGCCCACCTGGTCGAGAGGTTTTTTTTTTTTTTTCCTGTGTTATTTTTCTCAACCTGAACATAGAAGCAAGTGACATCCTGCTGTTTAGGATTCACAGTGCTGAAAAACTCAGGTTCAGCTGTTCGCTACTCAAAAGCCAGTAACTGGAGAGGCAGGTGTCAGTAGAAAGGAAACCTGCCTTAATCAGGAACACCGGCAAACTGGGGAGCAGGGGGACTCGTGTCCTGAGACCTGCTCTGAAGATTCTGCTCATCCGGGACGGGTTTTCCAGGAAACATGGGGGGAGAATCTGGGTGAATCGTGGAGGCAGGAGGCCGGCTCTCACTGCAGATGTTATCTTGCCTGCGTGATCTGCCCGCGAGATTATTTAGGGGGCCGCAGGGGTTAGAAAGTGAACCGTGCTTTACCTACTTAATTCTTCATTCTTCTTTTTGTCTTGGGAAAAGAATCACTAGGTTAGGCAAGCCTGTGCATCAGGAAAGGCTTAACTCAGGAGTTCAGATTTGGCTCCATAGTGGCCCGAATCGGAAAACTTGGCAGTGGCTCCCGGGGAACCCAGCCTGACCGCTCCTCTTGAGAAGAGCCACGCACCCAAAATAGGGCCCAGCGGGGCCAATCCCTGAGCTGGGGACTGTGTGCGCGCCTCTCTCACAGCCCCTTCACCCGGGCCCTGGCTCGGGGCTGAGCCATGAGAAGGGTAGGCCACTGTTATCATCTCCTCCGCGTCCACCCCGCCCATACGGGCCTTATTTCTAGATGGCCTGGTGTTTACATGTGTAAGTTTGTGGACCCTGGCAGGTGGCCCCCGTGGCTCATGAAGTGTCGCTGGAAGCCAGTGGGCAGCAGAAGCGTGGGTCAGTAGCATGTTGAGGATGGCCTTGTCCCCACGGCAGCAGGGGCCACCAAGGGCCTCTGGGGAGTGGGCGGGCACAATCACAGAGGGCTCAGAAGGGGTGAGGCCGGCAGCAGGGCATCCATGCCGAGCATCGGAGAGGTGGGCGTGCGAGAACCGTTTTGGAGGAAGAACTGTGTGCCTGTGGGAGACGGAGGGAGAGATGGGAAGGACCTGAGATTGGGGGGGGGCACCCCAAGGCCTGATTTTTACTGACATCACCTCCTCCTCTTCTCGGAAGCTTCCCATGTCCTAAGAAAAAGCCTGTTAGCCTCAGCGCCTTGCCTCCCAGCACCCAGGGGCTGCTCAGATATATTCCTTCATACCTGTTCTACCCGATGAGCTCAAACATGGCCCCTCTGGAGTTCCCGCTGTGGCTCAGCAGGTTAAGGACCCGACATCATCTCTGTGAGGATGGAGGTTCCACTCCTGGCCTCGCTCAGCAGGTTAAGGATCCCACGTTGCCATAGACTGTAGCCTAGTTCACAGCTGTGGCTCAGATCCTGCGTTGCTGTGGCTGTGGTATAGGCCGGCAGCTGCAGCTCCAGTTCAGCTGCTAGCCTGGGGACTTTCCTATGCCGCTGGTGTGGCCCTGAAAAGAAAGACAAAAACAGAAATAAAAAATGAAAAACACAGCCTTTTTGAGCCTCACCAAGCTGCGAGGGGGTTGTTTGGCGTGCGAATCACCACTGAGAGAGTGGGCTACGCTGGGTGCAGTTACCGCCATAGGGACACTTGTCTCCCAGCGGGGTGGCCCGTCCCTGCCCAATGCTTGCTGCTTTCCCATCGTGAGATCCCCGCAGGCGTCGGGCTCGGTAACTGCTGCTGTGGAGGGGGATTCCAGCAAGATGCAGGATCTTAATTCACAACCCTAAGCAACTAACTCTGTTCAGCTTATTTAGATGACATTTAAATGCCAGCACTCTGACGAACTACCTGCGGAGAGCCCTGCTCATTTTTTCAGGCCTCCGTTGATCTTAAATGCATTTTCAGTAGGAAACAGAGTTCTCAAGGCTCAGTTCTTAGAAGATAACGTGTTGTTAATTTCATGCAAGTCGAGTTAAAAATGCCATTCCACAGGGTCTAAATGCCCATAACTTTGCTTACGCAGCTGAATCTCACCTTGACTTTGACACCTGCTAGAAAAGGATACACATTTCCCATTTGGCCTGATGAATGTGAACACTTCAGATTAGCGGCCACTGATTCTGATGTTTCTTTTCTCTAAAAGAACCCAGAAAAGGCAGTTGGATTTTCACGAAATGTGGGTAGAAAATGACTTGACATTACTGTCACTTTACATATGCAAGGTGTAACCTAGGAGAGAAATCACTATTGCGTGGTATGGACTTTTACATGTCACCCCCATGTTTGAATTGAAAGCCATTTTATTGCCTTCTGGGAGCGAGTGTGAAATCTTGAAACATCTTCATCTCCGTATATCTGCCTTTATTTGAGTGCGTTCTCGGGGCTGGAGCTCAGCTAGCTGCCAGGGCTTGCTCTACGATGGAGCCGAACCAGTCCCTGGTCCTCTGATAGCCTAGCACATTCTCCCCTTGAGAGTTTCTCTCACACTGGTCAGTGAAGACAACTGGAAGTTCCCAGGACAGGGATCAAACCCGCGCCACAGCAGTGACACCAGATCCTTAACCCGCTGTGCCACAAGGGAACTCCTGAGTGAAGTACACTTTTAAATCGGGTGCCAGCGTGTTGGAACTGGCGGTGTTCTGTTAGCAATCTGTGCCTTGATAAACTGGAAAAATCAGAAGACATTGGCTCAGAACTGGGAGAAGTGCAAACCCAACCACCCAGAGCGCGGGTAAACCAGGGCAGAGAAGAAGTGGTGAGCTCGGCTCGGAAGCTGTGGCCACAGTCACCTCCCTTGGACGGTGCGGAACTGCAGCTTCTTCTCCGGCAGCTTTGACCCCCCGGTCATTAGGAGTGGCTCGCCCTCCCCAGGGAAGCATTGCCCCGTGTATCGCTGAGCACGGTCTTGTCTGTGAGACGAGACCAGGTCCTAATTAGCCGCGATGATACGAAGCTGATTCCTTTCCTCTGACAGCCCTAAAAGCAACCTGGGAACCCGGGCGTCCTGTTCTCCTTGCCTTTTCTTGTTTATTTCCCTGGGCTTTGGTGGTTAGTGAGCGGTGCATACTTTGCAAAGCAAGTTAGGTGTTTTTGCCAATAGTCTTGATGCCTGGTGTAAACAAACGTGCTCGAGGAGTTACTGGGTAAAGGAAAGAAGCAGATCACAAGCCTCGTTGGTACTTCTGTCCCAGGCCACTCGAGAGAAGAAATGGGAAATGAGAGTGAAAGCCTGGGTGGGAATGATTGATTTTCAAGTGTCTCAATAGCGAGGGAGGAACTCACGCAGGCATCCAGAAGTCTGGTAACTGCGGTCCTTGATTTCCCACCAGTGGGACAGGGGAAACAGTGAGGGGAAGACTCCAGCCTCATCCCTCGGTCTCATAGGGAAGAGGCCGAAATCCCCAGCCTCTCACAGTTGAGGTAGCCAGCAGCGCTCGCAAATCAAATCAACAAAAATCTGTTGTGTGCCTGATGCTGCGCCAGGAGCTGGCAGCACCAAATGGAAAAACACAGACTGTTCTCGGGGAACTTGTGTTCAAGGTCTGGTAGTAGATCGCTGTGTGCAGCTGTGCAGGTTGTGCACTGCACAACTCTAGATTTGTCTCTTCATTGTGAGAATATTCCAGTTGATGGAAATAAAATGTCCAGAGTGAGAGGCACTTCTTTCTCATTCTAGGCACCCTATGGACTAGTATGGCCTGAATATGGAGTCAGACAGAAAAACAAAGGCAGGAGTTCCCGTTGTGGTGCAGCAGAAACAAATCTGACTACTAACCATGAGGATGTAGGTTCGATCCCTGGCCTCGCTCAGTGGGTTAAGGGTCTGGTGTTGCTGTGAGCTGCGGTGTAGATCACAGACTTGGCTTGGATCCTGCATTGCTGTGGCTGTGGTGCAGGCCGGCAGCAGTAGCTCTGATGCTGGGAACTTCCTCATGCCACAGGTGCATCCCTAAAAAGCAAAAAAAAAAAGAAAAGAAAAACGATTGCAGTACAAATATGGCGGTGCCCAGAGAGGACATGTGTGCAAAAGACAGGAGCCTCAATCATGGAAGGCACTGCAAAGGCGGTCGCAGGAAGACCGTCCGCCCGAGCGGAGAGGCAGTGTTACGTAATGGGAAAGAGATTCTGTTCAACACCCAGACTTCCTGGATTCACATCTCAAATGTGCCCCTTGCTGTGCGATCTCGGACAAGTTACCTAACCTCTCTGCCCTTCCCAACTTACTACTAATTCTGCAAACCCCCCGCCCCCGCCCCAGGACTTGTCTCTCTAGGCAGGCAGGTGCTTCTAGAAGGTGAGGGCGGGGCGGGGGTGGGGCAAGAAGGCATCTCAGCCCTGCCCGCGTGGACTGATACACTCCCACCCTCTCCACAAAATGCTCCAGCCTTTTCCTGGGGTGCAGTCTGGACAAAGGTCAAATACATCCACTAATGACAAAACTCATTCTGTTCTCCTCTAGACACCAGAGCTCACAAAAGTAAGAAAAATATGGGACAAATATATTCAAATTCCTCTAGGCCCATTGCCTGATTTCCTTGATGATGGGGCACTAAGTGCGATGGGATATGTGGGTTCCATAACATAGAAGCACTTTGGAGTTTGCTGATTGTGGTCCTCAGGTAACGTTTATCAACTACTACTCTTGTTTCAAGGTACAAGGGCAAAGCTGAGCAAGATTAATGTTCGCTGGAATAAGTAAGCCGTATGTCAAAAGCAAGACATAAAATTTGTTAACCTGGCTTCTAAAAATACCCCTGGGAGGCAGGCAGGATTATTGAGTGCAAAGTGTGCTCACAACTTCATTTAGTGTGGCCACCTGCTAAATTGGGATGGTCCTAAAATATATTGAGTCACCTATCATTAGTCGAAACTTTTTCCCTTTTGGTGTCTATCCTGGAAGGCGGCGCCAAAGAGCACCCCAGATCGTTCACATCCCCCTGGCGTGGTCCACAGCCCCCGGACGGAACCCCCGATTAGATCTTATAGGTTGGATGCTCTGAGATGTTGGAGGGCATATGTTTGGAAAATACGAAAATGTTGTTCCTTTGGAGGTGAAGGAACGGTCCCAGCAGTAACTGAGAAATCCCCAAATCTCAGCAGCTTCACCCACTAGGAGCTCGTTTCCCACTCCCCAGCAATGCAGTGTGACTGTTCGGCAGGGAGCCTTCCAGGCAGGGAGGCAGGGACCCAAGTCCTTCCACTTCCATTCTGCCGTCTTCAGGTGGCCTCCAGGGACCCCGTGGAAGGTGCGGGAGGATTGAGAAGCACCAGCTTCTGCAGCTCTTAGGAATGGAAGTGACACGTTGTACCAGTGGTCTGGCCGATGAAGTCCTCTGGAGGGGGTGGGGGGGCGGCGCAGCATTTTCTATCAGCAGCAACCCTGTCCTGTGGAAGGGAGCTGGAATCTTCGGGAAGACCCCCCTCCCCCAGCATCTCTGCCCCCCCCCCCCACATACACACCTCAAAACACCCACAGAATTAGTTCAGAACAGCAGACTGTCTAAAGCTCAGAGAAGACTGTGTCCAGGACCTCAAAATTCGGGGAGAATCACCACCTGTTCTTCTGGAAACAATTGGGGCGAGCCTTTAATTTGAAGGAGGCATCTTCTCACGTCAGTTTGTCCTTCCTTGTACATCCTTGCAATGCTCTCTGCAGACTCTGCTAAAAATCCCCATTTGAGCACTGCCCACCGCCCCCCACATGCTCTGTTTCTGCCATGCCTACCTCCCCTCTCTTCAGGGCTGCTGGTGCCCAGTATTAAGAGGTTAGTAAAGCTGATCGGGCTCATTTATACTCGTATGTAGTTTGACAGCTCTTTTTCTTTGGGAAATAATTGCATTTAAAAAATATTTGAAAAAGCTTTTTTTGGGAAACAGTTGCATTTTTCTTTGGGAAATAATTGCATTTAAAAAAAAGACGTATTTGAAAAAGCTTCACTCTAGCCTTGTCAGAGCCTCAGTTCAGTGATTGTATTAGAAAGGGGTGAATTGTGTAAATAGTAAATGAAATGGGAAAAGGACCCCGTCCTTGGTGCTGGGGATCCTGTGCGCGTCCGTCTCCCTGAGCAGAGAAGAATGCAGTGTAGTGATGAAGTGTTGACCGCCTGGGTACAAACACCTGCTTTGCCGCTTGCTGTGTGACTGTGGGCAGCGTCCCTTACCTCTCTGTGCTCTGTACTCGGCTATTGTGGAAATTTCTGCAATACCTCAGGGATGGCATATTCCTAGCCTGACAGATGAGATGGATCAGTTTGCCCTTCAGTTGGGAGTTTTATCCCCCCTGCTCCCAAGAGAAATAACAGGATTTTAGTTGCTGTCTGTGCTGGGGACAAAGAGGTAACTATGAACATTCAAATGGGAGCTTATCCATCAGCCCGAGAGCTCAAGATGGGGAGCCAGGAATTATTAGCACGGGCCTCACTTCAGTGCTTTCCAGTATTAAGAGTTGATTATGGCATTAGAATCAGTTTGCGGGGCCAACAGATACAGTGAAGGCAGAGGGATATGGGTGTGCGTGTGTGTATTTATATACACACACACACCTACACATGCATATACACACACCTGTCTGTATGTATATGTCTTTTGCAGGAGGGAAGCTGGGCCCGTTCCTAGAGTGGGTTCCAGTACACATGATTTCCGGTGAACCAGAACGTTCAATTGTAATGCGATGCTTATATGGTAGACGTGTGCTTTTTGCTGCTGCGTGCGAGAGAGTTGCGTTTTGTTTTGCATCCACAAAAGACAGTGAGTCAGGATGGAAGCTAAAAAGGGGTGACTAAATTGACCTGGGATTAGAACCTATTAGTGTGTTTGCTATGGTTAAATTGAGTCTTCTGGGTTTGTTTGTTTAAGGAAGTGCCTTACTTCGTTATTTACTTGATTATCCCAGGATAGCAAGCAATAGGTGCCTGTATGCTGGAAAGTGCGGCTAAAGCTTTCCCGTCTCTGCCAGCGTGTGCGTCCCTTACCTGGAAGGCTTTTAGGTAGACTCGTTTTTAAGCTGGTGGCTGTGGGGCGTGAGCCAAGGTGGAAAAACTCCAGGCTTTGGAGACAGGCCCGTTTGCCCCGATGAGTTCTGGCTCTCCTGCTTCAGGCTGGATGGCCTTAGGCAAGTCATGTAGCCTTTCTGAGCCTCAGTTTTTTCATCTACCAAATGGGGATAATGAGACCTGGTCTCAGAGGTCCCTTGTCCTGGAGCAGGATAATCTACACCTGTTCTCCCAACGGAGAGTTGCCCTGTGGAAAAGCGTATAGCAGATGTATTTATGTAAGCCTTTTCCTCGTGTGAAAACGTGGGGAACTTTGATAAATATGTGTGGATTACAAGGCATTACCATCAAGACTAAATAGAACCTCCCAGGGGCTGGAGTTTGCAGAGAGAGAAAAGAAGCCACAGGAAAGGAAATCTGGCCTGAGAACCAGCTGACCCAGTCTTTAGGGTGAACTGTGAGTGGGGCTTTGACTGGGCTCTGCAGACAGAGGCGGGGCTGGGTCAGGACAGCCTGTGGAAAACACCCCCCCGCCCAGCCACTTCTGAGTCAAATTCAGTCTCCCCAGGCCCTTCCCATCTCAGATGCAGTCGCTAAGACACAAAGGGGTCCAGCAGTGTCAAGTGGTACAAGGAGGCTCTGTCGATGGAGGATTGGACCTGGGGGTAGGGTGGAGAGGGACAGGGAGGGCGGTGGCCAGCGTTGTTTCCTGCAGAGCTGGATGGAGCTGGAAGCTGTTTGAGGCTGGAAGGCAGAGATGGAGGAATTGCTCGGAGGCAAAGGATAGAAAATGCAAATAAATGAACGCGTTGCATGTTTTCATGATGGAGAGCTCTGCCGCTGCCGCCGACCATCTGTCTTTTTTGTTTCTGTGTGTCTTGGGTCTTAGAACTTCTTATTGAAGAGTTACATACAGGGTAGTGGACTGAATACATTTTCCAGACTCTGTGTGCCCGTGTCACCAGCACCAGATCAAAAAACAAAATACTGGGAGTTCCCGTCGTGGCTCAGCAGTGGACGAACCCGACTAGTATCCATGAGGATGGGGGTTTGAGCCCCGGCCTGGCTCAGTGGGTTAAGGATCCAGCGTTGCCGTGAGCTGTGGTGTAGGTCGCAGATGTGTCTTGGATCCCGCGTTGCTGTGACTGTGGTGTAGCCGGTGGCCACAGCTCCAATTGGACCCCTAGCCTGGGAGCCTCCATATGCTGTGAGTGTGGCCCTAAAAAGACAAAACGACGAAAAAGAAAAGAAACAAAATACCACCAGCCCCGGAAGGGCCCCTGCATCCCCTTCCAGTTATACCAGCCACCTGGCTGGACCGAGCCCTGACTGGATGCTGGACCCCCTTCCAGCATCTCACTCCATTTTCTGAATGAGCCTGAGAGGTGGAGACTAATATTATGCCTGTGTCACAGAGACAAAACTTAGACATGGCAAATTAAGGACCTCGCCCAAGGCCACGCCACTAGTGAGTGACGGACAAGAACCGAAGGTGGCGAAAGTTTTGCTTGGCCCATTCGGCCTCTCACTCTTTGCCCAGCAAGCTGCTGCTAATAGCCAGCATCTGCCCTGACCAGTGAGAGGCCCGCCCCTTTTCTAATCATTTCTGAGCCCGGGTAATTCCCTTCTTTCATTTAGGCTCTTTGCAGACCCGCAGTGAGAGCCGGTGCCCTGCGAGTCTGCCCTCCCAGCCGGAGCCTGTCTTTGTTGTTTGTTTGAAGCAGGACCAGGTCCCCGAAGCTGTGGCTTCTCTGAACCCTTAGTCGGTGGAGGAGCACAAGAAATCCATACTGTCTGCTGGCGCTTCTCTTCCGAGAGCTTCCCCGCCTCAGTATGTCAGTGCCCTGGGATTATGTGCCTTCATTCTTGCACTAGCATTAGCGAGCACCTGCTGTGTATAAGGGGTGCTGTCCAGAGATAAGTAACACAGACGCAGATGCTTTGGACTAGGCCGTTGCCACACACAATTCCACGAACAAGGCCTCTGCCCTCCCGGGTTTCAATCTAAAAGCTGGATGAGTTAGGACTTTGGATGGAAGTGACAAAGACCCAGCTTAGACTGGCATGAGCAAGTGATGCGAAATGATTGGCTGCTGAGCTGGGAGGTCTGGGGCCGGCTTTAGGTATGGCTGGATCCAGGGGTCAGCGGGCAGCAACAGGATGGGCTCAGCTCTCTTCCATGCGGGCTTATTTCCCAGCCAGTCTTGCTCTACAGAGGGGCCCTGGAAGGTCACGGCTGGCACTCCACCGCTTGTAGGTTTCACAGAAAGAAAGCTTCTTCTTTCCCCAAATTCCTGGGATTGACTCTCTTTACACCATTTACCCCTGCCTGAACCAACCTTGTAGCTCTGGGTAGGGAGCAGTCCCTTCATGTCGTATGGACAAGAACAGGGAAGGGGTGTTCTCCAAGGAGAACCAGGGTTGCAGGGTGCTGGGTGGGTAAAAACGAATATCAGCTCTGTCAGCCACCTGGAGATGCTTGAGTGCCCGGCTCTCCCTGAGACAGGCTGATCTGCACCGGGGGCCAGGCACACCCATCCTCTCGGGCACACAGTGTGTGGCCACAAGCTTTCCTGGTCCGTGTAGTCTCTACATCATCACCTGTCTGTATTCTTAGCATCACAGCATCTTCTCATCCCTCGAGCCAGGAACCACAGGTGCACTCTTCCCCACCCACCTCGGTCCTCCCTCCTGCCGCTCAGGTGGCCACAGCGTTTGTGCATCTGTCTCTTTCTCTCCATCCTCAAGTTATTCCGGAAGCGGCCACCTGACCCCCACCTGTTCCCCACCTCCAGGCCCCCAGCACCTTGAATGTCGTTTCTAAAACAGGCCTTGGAGCTGATGGCCAGTTCCCTGCCTGTGTGTAGATGGCCCGCAAGCTAAAAATGGTTCCTACGTTGGAAATGGCTGGGAGAGCATATTAAAATGTGCTCGCGTGTGACACAGGAAAAATCACATGAAATTCAAATTGCAGCGAATGTACTAAAGTTTTATTGGCACATGGCCATGCCCGTTTGTTGATGTATTGTGTGCAACTGCTTTCATGCTACAAAGGCGGAGTTGAGTAGTTGCGACACGGACCATATGGCCGCCAAAGCCTGAAATTCGCACTCTCTGGCCCTTTACAGAAACAAGCTTCCAATTGTTGGGTTAAAATATTCTAATGCTGTCATTCCCGTGCTCAGAATCTTCTAGTGCTCCCTAGTGTCTGTTACGAGGACATAGCTAGATTCTTCGCCCTGGTGCTCAGGACCTCCGATCCGGTCCAGTCTCTCCTCCTCTTATCACCTCCCGTACTTCTGGGACCTGACTCCCAGGTTCCCTCCTTCCTGCCTCCGCATCCAGTTCAGTCCTTTGCCTGAAAAGCCTCTCTTCTCCTTCCTGGGAGAATCCAGAAAATCCTTCAGAGCCCAGCTCCCTCCTCTGCCTCTTTTTCCTGAGTCCTTTTCTTCTGAGCTGGAGTTGATCGTTGCCTCTTCTGCATTCCACTCGAGCTGTGTGTCAGCCTCTCCCCGTGGCACTTGTCTCGTTACAGTCGCCGTCCGCCGCACATCTGTTTCCTCCTCCCCAGGAGACTGCAGACGCTGCCGCGTTTATCCCCGCTCCCTCTCAGCCCCCGGCACAGATCCTCCGGGTGGCCGGTACCCACTTGGGGCCTGTCAGAACGGATGACCATCAGAGTCTGGTCTGGAAGCAGCCTCTGTTCCGGGGACAGCCCTGGAGAACTGCAGCTGGCAGGAGAAAAAGAGGACACTGAGACAGAAGGAACGGGGATCTGAATCGACATAATGAGATTTTAAGAGGGGAGAGGGGAGAATCGGAGTTTTCTGGCATGTTCCTAGCCACCCATTTGGGCTAGAGAGGGTTCTGTGAGGGAGGAAGGCGGGTGCTTAGCAGCACGTGGACTGGTAGACCCACGTGTGGGAGGCGGAGAGTGGGCAGGTGTTAGTTGCAGGCAGGCAGGGTGAGGCAGGCATCAGTGTTCAGTGGAGAAGGACAGTAGCCACCATGCTAATGTGTTTTATTCCCTCGGCCAGCGTTTCTCCACCCAGACGCTGTTGACATTTTGGGCTCTGTAATTCTTGGTCATAGGGGCTGTTCTGTGAGTTACAGGATGTTTAATAGCATCCCCGGCCTCTGTGCATTAGATGCCAGTCACACCCTTGCCCCCAGGGTGGCACCGAGACGTGTCTCCTGACGGGGGCGGCGGGGAGCAGGACGCAAATTGCTCTTGGTTGGGAAACCCTTTCCCAGACGACTGCTCACGCTTTCTGTGGTGGAAGATTCTTCAATTCACCAACGCTCTAGTGAAATACCACAAAAGCGTTTGTAAAATACCAGAAAGATGAATCACTCGACAACTGATCACATACGTGGTTGTCACCAAATCCAGCTGCCTGAAGGTGTTTGCATAATCTTGCTCGGTCCTTTCTCCTGTCACGGACAGGTAACGAAGAAGTCACAGAACACACTTCAGCACAGCTCGGGACCCAGAAGAATATTCGAGAATATTCGAGAACATTCTCTGCTCGAGGAGAAGTGAAGTATGCGGGGTTCCTACTGAATGAGTGTTGCTTTCCACACTGTCACAGAGGTGAAACATCCTGAGTTAAACCTTCGTAAATCAGAGCCTTCTGTATGGTGTGCACGGTGAGGAGTTCGCAGCACCAGGCAAATGCGTGGAGAGAGACGGAGGCCGGCGTCCCAGTGATGAGGAGGCCACATGGAGGCAGCGGGACACAAATGTGAACTGACCTGAGGAACTCTTAGGGTCTGGCATCTCGTTGATGACCCCCTACTCTCCTCTTACTGAGCTGGACACTGAGGCCACTCTGTCAAAATGACACTTAGGGGCAGCACAGAGGCCAGAACTGAACTTTCTGGACTCTCCATTCAATGCCGAGTTATCCAATTCTTGACCGCCTCATGAATCTTAATGTTGTTGATATGTGGCCTAGCAGTTAAGGACTCAGCATTGTCACGGCTGTGCCTTGGGTTTGATCCCTGGCCCAGGAATTTCCATGCAGCCAAAAATAACTTAATAAGGCCACGAGTGAAGGTTCAGTTAACTCTTGTGGTTCATCTTCTAGATTGTTTTATGATTCGATGACTCTCCTATTTCTAACAAGCTAATACTTCCCTCAAGCCTCACAATGCTTCATGGAAACCAAGGAGCAAAGTAATTTTCCACAAGCTCACAAAGGAAAGCCGAGAGTAAAAATCAGACCCTGGTGGCTTTTCATCAGAAATGCTTTTGACAGAAGCCAAGGATGAGAGTAAGCACAGAACTCGGGGAGAATTAGGCAGACTCTTTTGTTCTTCTGAAATCTGAGGAAAGAGGGACTGTGTCTAAATTAGACCTGGCAGACATTCTCCGACTATTTAGTTAGGCAGCTCAGTGTGAGACTCCCTGGAAACATCCATCAAGCCTGTGCGTGTCTTCCTTTCCACCCGTCACCTTGCTTCACCCTGTTAGTTGAGCTCCAGTGGCTCAGTGGTTTCGTTAGAACTGTAGACCTTGAAGTTCCCACTTTCGAGCAGTGGGTTAAGGATCCGACATTGCACTAGCTGTGGCATAGTTCACAGAAGCAGCTCGGACTCGATCCTGGGCCCAGGAACTGCCATATGCCATGGGTGGGCCAAAAAGGAAAAAAAAAGTGGAAAAAAAAAAAAAGGAGTTCACATTGTGCTGTAGTGGAAATGAACCCAGCTAGGATCCATGAAGATGCCGGTTCAGTCCCTGACCTCTCTCAGTGGGTCAGGGACGCGGCATTGCCGTGAGCTGTGGTGTAGGTCACAGACATGGCTCAGATCCCACCTTGCTGTGGCTGTGGTACAGGCCAGCACCTGCAGCTCCGATTCCACCCCTAGCCTGGGCATTTCCATGTACCAGTCCCTAAAAAAAGAAAAAAAAAGCTGTCGGCATTGACAAGGGCCACCAAGGGATTTCTAGGATCTGTACTGCAGGAGAAGCTCTGTGTCCCTGCCAGGATCAAACACGGGGGCCTCACCAAGTATCACTGATGAGCTCAGCCCCTGTTTGTACTCAGTCCTCATCTGAGACTTATGGCCCTTAGGCCTGCTTATGGGCCCAGCAGGGATTAAGTCTGGGAGGAGAAGCAGGATTTCGTGGCCAGACAAGGAACTTCTCTGGTGGGAGATGGGGAGACAGGACAGGACCTGGCAATGCAAAGGTGGGGGTGGCCCCCCCACCCGCAGCTGTGGGTTGTCACTGGTGGTGGCAGCCTGTCAGGCCCGTCCACCAGCCTGGTGCCTTGTTCTCCTGGTTCCACCCTTCATTCTTCACATCCCAGCCCCAGGTTGCCAAGGTCCAGCGTCTCAGTCGGGGTTCTCCAGAGAAGCAGAACCAATAAGAGGCCCCCACGCAGGGGTATGTACGTGCACATTTGTACTTATGTATCTGTGAAGAGATTTATTTCACGGAATTAGTTCGTGGGATTGATTACAGGGGCTGGCAAGTCTGAAATCCGCAGGGCAGGCTGGCAGGCTGAAAAAACCCTCAGGAGCTGGTGCTACAATCTTGAGGCAGAATTTCTACCTTTTCGGAGTTCCCGTTGTGGCTCAGCAGGTTAAGAACCCAACATAGTGTCTATAAGGATGCGGGTTCGATCCCTGGCCTTACTCAGTGAGTTAAAGATCCAGCGTTGCCATGAACTGTGGTGTCGGTTGCCGATGCGGCTCGGATCCAGTGTTGCTGTGGCTGTGGCGTAGGCCTGCGCTGCAGTTCCTATTCAACCCCTGGCCTGGGAATTTCTGCAAAAGAAATTCCTTCTTTTTCTCTTCCAGGAAACCTCAGTTTTTGGTCCTAAGGCCTCCATCTGACTTCACAAGGCCCACACACAATATCAAGGGTGATCTCCTTTACTTAAAGTCAACCAATGGCAGCCGTTAATGCACGTCTACAGAATACCTCGGCAGCAGCCTGTTAGATTTGTGTTTGACGAAATGACTGGGTACTCCAGCCTAGCCAGACGGGCACATAAAAGTAACCATCTCCTCTACTGTGCAGCCTGGCCCCGACCTCAGGACCAGCGTGTGTCAGCAGTAAAGGGCGGGGCTGTTCCAGTCTTCGTCCATGTCCCTTGCTGGTTAGCAGGGAGCGTGGACCACTCACTCTTGGCACTGTATCCACCCCTTCTTAGCTTTGTCCTGTGGAAGAGGCCATCCTGAGCCCATGCACCTTGCCCCAGCATCTGTCCTTCCCCAAGCATTTGCTTGAGGCTGTCTAGCAAGGGGACATACCCAGTGTCCACGCTGGAAGTGATGGAGGTCTTTCCTGGCCTGTTGGCCTGGGTTAATTTGAACTCTCTTGACTAATTAGTCTGAATTTTCACTATGGGGCACTGAACTCCTAATGAATAGAGTGGCCGTGAAATTTATCATCCAACTGGGACACTTTGGAGACTGAAAGACAGTAGATGTGAATCAGGTTCAAAGATTAATTGTGTTGGACAGCAAAGGTGAATCGGGATGGTTCTGGGCGAAGCAGAACATACAGAAGCCTTGATGGCAATCATTGCCATGTTGCTCTTAAGAGCTCGTTAAGGCAGAGTAGTTTTCTGGGCCTATGTTCTGTAGATAGAGGGTTAATCGAGTCAACAGATATGAACACTGTGATGGGTTGTGTCTCACCCCCCGCCAAATATGTTGAAGTCCTAGCCCCTGGCATCTGTGAATGTGACTTTATCTGGAAATAAGGCCTTTGCCAACAGAACTAGTCAAGATGAGGTCATCCTGGATTAGGGTGGGCCCTGCATCCAGTGACTGGTTCCTTACAAAAAGGCCATGTGATGACAGGGCAGAGATTGGAGCGATGTGTGTATTTTATTTTACTGTATTTTTATTTTTTCCATTATAGTTGATTTAGAGTGTTCTGTCAATTTCTGCTGTACAGCAAAGTGACCCAGTCATACACACACACACACACACACACACACATCCTTTTTCTCACATTATCCTCCATCACATTCCATCACAAGTGACTGGTTATAGTTTCCTGTGCTATACAGCAGGATCTCATTGCTTATCCACTCCAAATGCAATAGTTTGCATCTATTAACCCCAGACTCCCTCTCTCTCCTCCTCTCCACAAGTCTTTTCTCCAAGTCCATGAGTTTCAAGTCCATGGAAAGGTTCATTTGTGCTCTATATTAGATTCCATGTATAAGTGATATCATATGATATGTCTTTTTCTTTCTGACCTACTTCACTTAGTATGAGGATCTCCAGTTCCATCCAGGTTGCTGCACATGGCATGATTTTGTTCTTTTTTATGGCTGAGTAGTAGTCCACCATGTATATGTACCATGTCTTCTTAATCCGTTCATCTGTCAATGGACATTTAGGTCGTTTCTATGTCTTGGCTACTGTGAATAGTGCTGCAGTGAACATAGGGGTGCATGTATCTTTCTGAATGAAACTTTTGTCTGTATAGATGCCTGGGAGTGGGATTCCGGATCATGAGGTAGTTCTATATTTAGGTTTATGAGGAACCTCCATGCTGTTTTCCATAGTGATACCATTTACATTCCCACCCACAGTGTAGGAAGATTCCCTTTTCTCCGTGCCTTAGAAGTGCTTTATCTTAGTAATCACTGCCCTTTCAATAACTTCAGAGCACTGCTCTTTAGTGGTGCCCATTGGTGAGTGGCTCGGAATTGGGTTGCTGTGTGATGGACAGTAATGTTGGTTGCTGATTCACTGCGGATAGTCTGCACGCACTGCTGTAAAATGCTCTTGTGGATGCCATCTAGTCAGAGTGAGGGCACCCAGCCTGGTGCTGGAAAGAGACACTCAGACACAACTAAAGATTCTTCCTATTGGGGCAGTAAATGACCCTCCCCCCATGAGAACATATCCCCTACACTCATTCGGACTTTACTACAAGGGAGTCAGCCACCATCACGTGTGTTTGGCAGAGACTTGAAGGCAGGTAGGAGTGCAGCAGCTTTATAGTGAAAAAAAGAGACTTGGGTTTTGCCCTGATGGAGGTTGCTGGTGTGGGGAAGCTGGGGGAAGGGGAGGGGCGCTCACTGGAGGGAAAGAGTTTTATGCCACTGGTTTGGGGAGAGTGTCCATTTCCTGGGGCTGCTGTGACTTAAAATGGCAGAGATGTATTCTCTCCATTCTGGAGGCCAGGAGTCTGAGCTCAAGGTGTCAGCAGGGTGTGTGTCTCCTGGAGAATCGGAGGGGTCGCCTTTCCTGGTCTCTGTCCTGGCTTCCAGTGCTGCTAGCAACCCTCAAGTTCCCTTGGCTTGCGGACCCATCACTCCTGTCTTTGTCGCGCGGCCACCGTCTCTGTCTCTCTCTGTGTCCTTTCCTCTTCTGGGAAGCATACCAGTCATTGGATTCACGGCCCACCCCAGTCCAGCATGACTTCATTTTCACTTAGCTACTTCTGCAAGGACCTTAGGTTATGCACAGAATTGCATTCCCTCAAAATCTATAGGTTGAAGCCTAACTCCCCAAATGACAGTGTCTGGCAATAGCACCCTTAGGGAGTTAATTAAGGGTAAATAAGGTCATATGGGTGGGTCCCTAAGCTAATAGAACTGGTGCCTTCTAAGAAGTGAAAGAGACACCAGAAGGGTTTGCACGCAAGGGAAAAGCCGTGTGAGGACACGGTGACAAGCCAGTCTGAGCGCTCTTAGCAGAAACCGGCCATGCCCACACCTCCATCTTGAACTTCCAACCTCCAGAACTATGAGAAAATAAGTTTCCATTGTTGAAGCTCCCCAGCCTGTGCTATTTTGTTGTGGCAGCCCTAGCGGACTGCTGCACCTTCTTTCCTAATAAAATTGAATTCTGAGGCTCCTGGTAGACATGAGTTTGGGGAGGGCACCATTCAGCCGTTTGTAGGGTGTCTTTAGCTTTCTCTGGCTGGTCTTGAGTAACCAGTTGGGATAAACAGTAGGGATGTTGGCCCTCGCTAGCCATGTCCTGACCATCTGTTGTGGTTGGGCTACCTAGGCCGGCTGCCGGGGAGCTTGTGGGTCAGAATTCTGTCGTCCTGTATGGCCTGGCCGTTGTCTGTTTATATGTTTAGGCTCTTGTCCTTCTGTGTCTAACCAACCATGATGCTGAGGAAAGCACTCAACGTGTCTGGACGTCAGTGTCCTTTCTCCTCTTAAAAACAGAAGGTTAAGGGTGTTCCCTGGTGGTCTAGTGGTTAGGATTTGGCGCTTTCACCATTGCGGCCGAGGTTCAACCCCTGGTCTGGGAACAGAGATCTCACATCAAGCCAAAAGAAAGAAAATGGAAGGTTAAATGGTTCTCAGTGGGCCAGACAAAGGTACCCGGCATCAGAGCAGAGAGAGGGGTGGAGATGGCAAGCATGGCTTAGAAGACATTTCCTGGTGATTTTAATAAGCTCATGACACCTCCTGGGTGGAGGGGGCCTGGGCCATGTGGCATCTGGAGCCTCTAATAGCCATAAAATTCCACAGTGGTTTCTCCTGGAGAGAGCCATCCTTCTGCTGGATCTTCTAATCATATTTTTATTTTTTGTGGCGCTTAATCTCTTTTGGAATGTACTGAAATGAGAGAGAGGATTTTAAACTCATTTTCATGTTGGTTAAGCCACTGACCTAATCTAATTATTTTTAGTCCTGTTTGGGACATGAGAGTGATGCCATAAAACCTACACGTTCCAACCACTGCCCGTGAAAGGTATGCAATTCTTAGCAATGTTATTTTAAACCGTAGAATGGGGGGGGGGGAATGACATTTTTTTTTTTTTTTTTTTTTTTTGCTTTTGGTTTCTGGTACTTGGGTGGTTTCTAAAACATGTTAAGTTGAAATGCTGGAAATTTGAAGCTATTTAAATTATTCCCCAGCCTTCCCGTCTAGCTTTCATCATTTCAGAATAAACGTCAGGGCTTAGAATATGGGGTTATTTTTAACCAGGGTAGAAAGCACAGAGAGAATGGCATGTTTTGAGGCAACTCTTTTCCTTTTTGAAAAATTCAGCTCACAGTTTCTATTCCGTAAAGAGAATCGACTAATTAAAAGGTTTAAGAAAGCTCAGTGTTAGTGGAAGCATGTCTCTCTCCACCACTTTCCATCTGGGAAGGGTCATGGGTTGGCATTCACGGCAGCAGTTTGTAAAGCCAGGAGCTGAGAAAGGAGGGCCGGCCACAGCATCTCCTGGGCATCCTTCCAGGCAGAGCTCATCCTAGCAGCTCCTGGACTGGTGTCAGAAGGAAGGTAGAAGGCATTTCCTGAACACCTGCCTTGTGCCGGGACCTGGCGACTCATAGACTTCCCAGTGCAGCCAGAGCAGGCTGGAGAAATTGTCAGGGCCAAACCGTGTGGGGCCTTGATGACTCTGACCGGGTTCTGAGCACCTATCCAAAGAGTAGCCGAAAGCCACAAGTGCATGTACAAAAGCTTGTCCGGCTGCCTTGTGGAAAGTAGAAAGGAGCAGATTGAGACTGGACGTGGAGTGTTCAGGTAGGAGGCTGGCACTATGGTCCAGCCAGGAAGGATGCAGGTGGTGGGGATGGGGAGGCAGATGGACCAGAAAGCTGTTTTGTGAGTAAGACTGTGGAGGGTTGGTTAGAAGAGGGCGGAGTACGTCAGTTAGCTTTCAGCGCAGGAAATAGAAACTATTCTCAGTATTTTCAACAGAAAGGAATTTAATTCCGGTAATTAGGTGCCTACAAAATTGCAGGAACTGCAAATGGAATATTCAAATTCAAGAAGACCTATCTTCTGTGGGAATAAGGAAGTAGATGCCATTGTCAAGAGAGCCTTTCAACACTTATATGGGCTCCAAAACTTTGATTGCCAGAGGAAGAACATCTCTGCCTCTTTTCTGTCCTCCAAATCTGCTAGGTTGGCAGAAGATACCTCTCATTCCAAACCCTAGTTGCAAGGTGGTCCAGGCTCCACAGAATAGAAAGTAGGGCTAGTGAGTGTGAGCATGCGGTGCACAGCCTGCCCACCCGTACCTGGTGTCCTTGACGGAAAGTTTCATGGAAGGAAGTTGAAATGGATGCTGGTTCCAACTGGCCTCTCCACCCATCACCCTTATGAGGGGGGAGTAGATCATCAAGGCTGACACCAGACCAACACAGAGGGCGGGCCATTCGCTGGGGACAGGTTTGATGTATTTACAAGATGGCTGGGGAGTGATGTCCAGTTGTCAGGTGGTTATGTTGTTAGGTCTTGGGCTCAGAAAAGATGGAGATTTGAGAGAATTCTGTAGAGATTAGAAAGTCAAAGCCAGGTCTCCTGGGGAGAAGAGGGCTCAGGGCAGAGCCCCCAGAACCCCAGCACTTGGAGTCCCGCAGAGAAAGGGGCCCTCTGAAGAAGATTGGGCAAGTGTGACAGTGTGGGGTCAAAGAAACTAAGCAAGAACATTGCAAGAAGGTGGAGTCACACAACAGTGGGGTAAATCTTCATGTATTTTGCTAAAAAAAAAAAAAAAAGAATCCAGACCGAAAAGGTTATATGTTCCATGATTCCATTAATATGACGTTCTGGAAAAGACAGCCTGCAGGGAAAGGAAACACATCCAGTTGCCACTGGATTAGGGTTTGGGGGAGAGTCCGACCACAGAAAGGCTGTGCAAGGGAATTTGGGGGTGATGGAGCTCATCTGTCTCGGAGGCGTGGGAATCTGTAGAAGCGCACCCCACAAAGAATGGCGTTTACTGTATGTAAGATGGATGGACGGGTGGGTAGGGAGATAATACATACACTCATGCGTATGCTCACTCATACATAAGAAGTAGTTTTATTGACATGTCATGGAGGTCAAGGAAGATGAGTGGCAGGTTTCCCCTGGACCCATGGAATAACGGGCTAGGCCTCTGTTTGGGTGGGTCCCGAGATGTCAGTGGGATTTATTAGAGGCACTGAGCATTCCTCTTCTCAAGAGCACGAGTGCTCGCCGTGGCTCTTAGAGCTTCCAGGAATCCAGAGCCTGTTCCTTGGATATAGGAGAACTTAGTCTTGAGATGTACACCTCCTGTGGGTAAAACGCTTGGATGAAAAGAGTGTGGTATTGGTTGGGCTTCCAGCCTGGGTTCCTCTCTCAGTTCTCCCAAATTGTGGTCGTGTGATTGTAGGAAAATCCTTGAGCCTCTCAGAGCCTCCCTTTCCTCATCAACACAGTGGGTAACAGTGATCGTCTCAGGACTGGTGGCAGGTGAAAGCACTCTGAAGAGACAGTAAAGCAAGCTTTAAAACTTGATAGCAAGCTTCCCCACCATCTCTCCATCATTTGTTGACTTGGCCAACCCCCACCAGTCCCTTAAGGGCTCATCCTCAAGGCTCAGCCCCCAGCCTGCTGCCTGGCGCATAGTAAATGCTCAAGAACTAGGTATTGACTTGGACTCATTCAGGGTCAGGGTGTTCACCATCCTGATGATCTACCGCTTTCTGAATAACTGGCTTTTCCCGCAAGTCCAATCACCCTGCACGATGAAGAGCTGCCAGGCCTGAGGATGCTTACAGATCCACTGGGACTGTGTCTGACACCTGCTGAGTGGGGCTCAGTAAATACTCACTGAACAAATTCACACAATTAGGGAACTAGCAGCAAGGTCAGTCAATATGTAGAGCCTTGAAAGGGCAACACGAATTCAAGGTTTCTGAAATATAACGGCATCACTCACAGAACGGTGTGTGTCAACAAAAAAGGTCAAGGGTGCCCTACGGGTCTGGCTTATAAGGTGTTAGAGAACTTGGCAGCTGGTGCTGGGGAGTGGGTGGCAGATACTTTTCTCCCCGGGACCTGACAGTTTCCCCTCCAATAATTTGGACGGAAACTGGCAGGAAAGACCCCCTGCTCTAGCTGCCCCCACCGCTGCCCCGCACACAGTGGAGGGGGGCGCAGCCTGGAGGGAGGCAGACATCTGGGGTGTAAGAAGAGGGAGCTGTCCAGACCAAGAGTGAGGGAGAAGCCAGTTCTGGGTGCTGAGGTCCATAGGAAAGAACCCTAAAGGAGGGGTGGGGTGGCTGCTGGGTCACTGGTGGCTTTACCTCCCCTTCCCCCCACCCCCCGCCCCCGCCTCCCGCAGGTGTGGAGGGTGCTGGAATCAACTCTGGTTTCCTGACCTCGGCTCCATCTGCAGACACATCTCTTCTGTCTCCCCACACCCACCACCCCCAGGTTTCTGCGGCTTAAAGGCTTAGGGCTGACCTCGAAAGCCGCTTGTGCATGCCCCGTTGATCCCTCCCTTCTCCCTGGTGGGGATTTGAGCAGATAGGGCAAGCTCAGCCCCTCTCAGACACGCAAGCACGCCGCTCTTGAATGTGGCCGGAGGCATCTGATCCCAGCAAGCCCAAGAGAGGAGAAGAAGGTTTTCTCAGGAAGCTGGGATTAAGCTGCACCAGCATTCTGATCCTAACAGGCTGGTCTGATCCTGCTCCCTTTTTTCCTCGCTAAGCTGGTTTTGTCTTCTCTTTTGCTTTCTCAAACCAAGAAACAGTGGGGACAGACCTGGTGTGGAGGGAGGAAACTGTAAGTTAAAGATCCTCAGATCCTCAGCCCAGCCGGGCCAAGTGCTGTGCACACACTGTCTACTTCACTGAACCCTTACAGCAGCCTGCCGGCCGGGTTCTATACATCCCCATTTTCGGGTGAGGTAACAGCCCTGAAGTGCTAAGCAACTTACCAAGGTCACGCAGATAACAAAATAAGGGACAGAGGCACTTCCTGAAACCTAAGTTACTGGCTTCCAAACACAAAGCCCTGAGCAGCTGCGTGGGTTGCCTGCAGTTTAAAATCGTTGCCGTTGATGACAAAGGTGGGAGGGATGGAGTTCCTGCTGCATGTGCTCCGAGGTCTCTGCTCACCCGCCTCCATGCCAATTTCTAGAGGCTTGGACCCTTGAACTGGGGAATAGACTGGTCCCCGCTACCATCTGCCTACTGGGGCAGGGAGGGGAATCTACCTGCATGCAGCCATTGGTATCCATGCCAGGGCACACCGCACTTGGTAACAGTGACTATTTCACCACCTCGCGTGGCAGCAGATTGCTCCTGAAGAAACAGAAGGACAGAGAGGTTAAATGTCTTGGCCACGGTCCCATGGGTTCGTGGGTAGTTGAATCAGGACTCCAGGTCTTCCATCTCCCCAGCGCAGCGTGATTTCCATCTATGTTAGAGGCAGCCCTTAACCCTTAAGGAGGAACTCAAGGTCCCCTGCTGAGTCCTGGCCTCTGTGATCCCTGAACCAGTCATGGTCTCACTGAGTCTCACCTGGAAAACAGAGACATTTGTGGCTGCAGTGCCCGCCTCATGGGCTCAGGGTGTGTGCAGAAGGCTCGGGTGGTTACAGAGGGCGATGGGTCATTAGCAGCTGGTAGGTCTGCTGGTCACTCTGTCCCTCCTGATGAAATTAAGGCCGTGGTGGCATTTGCTCCCCTCCACAGCCCTCCAGTGTACGCAGAGAGTCACAGAGCAGGTGCTCTAAAGCAGTAGAAGCCTGTTCCTACCAAGGACAAAGACATTTATAACCCACCCCCCTCCCTCCCGGAGCCCAGACGATGTGTCCTTAGAGCAGAAAGCCAGCTTTACTTGATTCTAATTTTTGAAGAGGACCCAGGATTGCATAAATCACCAGCTCTCAAATCACTGTTTTGGAGAATCAAAAACTGTCTCGAATTTTCGTGGCAGAAACGTCTGCTTGACCTGCCCTGAAATATCCCAGACAGTTACATTTCTCCTGGAAATAAGATCCTAGACGCAGAAATGCCCAGTTTCTCCCTTCATAATTCTCTATCTCGGAGCCGACAAACCTTGAAGCAAACCCATGCCCTTGAACTGACAGCAGCAATTCTATTAAAGAAGTTTGATTACAGAAAAAAAAGGGGGGTGGAGAATCTATATTTCATTAAATGCTGCTTGTTTTAAAGTGGGAACATTTTCTGGTTTTCTAGGTCTCGTTGGGAGGATCTGATCTTAAAAAGCAGAAGAGGTTTTTTTTTTTTTTTTTTTTTTTTTAAA
>PVHT021183632.1:4872385-4914085 GCA_004024745.2 Catagonus wagneri
TCCAAGCCATATCTGCGAGGGAGAGAGAGGGAGAGAGAGGGAGAGGGAGAGAGAGAGAGGGAGAGAGAGGGAGAGGGAGAGAGAGAGAGGGAGAGAGAGAGGGAGGGAGGGAGAGAGAGAGGGAGGGAGAGAGAGAGAGGTGGGAGAGAGCCTGCTATAATCCTCAGGATCTCGACTGGAGCTTATCCCCTTGGAAATTGCTCACAGCAATGCTAGGTCTTTAACCCACTGAGCGAGGCCAGGGATTGAACCTGCATCCTCATGGACATTGGTAGGGTTCTTTACTACTGAGCCACAATGGGAATTCCCAGGGTCTAACCTTTTGAGAAGACATAACCTGGTGCTGGAGGGGGAGCTGCTTTTTTAAGGAGAGAGGCCGGAGTGCCGGACCCTGTGATCTGAGTTCTGGTCCCCTCTTCTGCTCAGCAAGCTACTTCTCCTGTCTGGGCCTCGGTTTCCGCATCTGTCAGTGCGGGACTGAAGAAGCACATCTCCGAAGCACGGGAATTTTCCTCTGTGCCTGTCTGATCCCCTGGCCTCTGCCCAACGAGGCTGCTTTGGGGCATGATGGACGCCTGGCCGTGCCCATCGGCGGCAGGAGTTCTGGCTGATGCTGTCTCCCCGTTTCCTTTGCAGGCTCTGTACATGTTCTATGCCTTGGCCATAGTGTGCGACGACTTCTTTGTTCCATCTCTAGAGAAGATTTGCGAGGTACGTGGGAAGGACCTAGGTCCCTTTGGCAAAGCCTGGCTCAGGGGCTGGGGGTGATTGACACGTGGCTTGTCAGCGCCAGGCCAGGAAGGTCTGGGGTGGGGAGGGAGCATTCTGGCGGTGCAGGTGGTCAGGCCAAGCACCCAGCATCGCCGTGGCCAAGCCTCATTCTCAAACACCAGGTTAGAGGTAGGAAGTGACATCCTTTCCCGGAGCTTGGCCGAAGAAAGTACTCCCGTGTTGTACAACTATAAAAATATAGTAAAATTCATGGAGTTAAAACAAAAGAAAAGAAGAAGAAAGTGCTCCTGGGGTGAAATCATTACCCAGGACCTCTGGCTTCACAGCAGGTGTTGGTACTTAAGCCAAACCTGGTTGGTTGGGAGCATCCGCCAAAGCCAGCTGCAGGTGGCAGGTGCCAGGCGGGCTCTGTGTCCCCAGGAAGGACGCTGAGCTGCCACGGCAGGGGTGGCCCCTGGTCCTGGCTTTTTCGGCCTGACATTTTCTCCTTTTAATTATTTTGTTAATTTTTCACTTTTCTTCTTCCTCCTCATCTGCAATACTCTGGTGTCTCTCTCTTCCCTGTCTTACGCTTGGCCTTTAGCCGAGGAAGGAAAATTACCTCTGTTCCCAGCAGCTGCTCCATGCAGACTGCACTGGGCCTGGCCAACTTTGTCCCCATAAAATAGTCCAGCTGTTTGAGGCCATATTGTGGTTGGGACATTTACAGCTGGGGACATGGATTGTTAGGGTGGCACTTGCTGTCACTTTACTGATGAGCGCCCTGCGAGACTGGCTGCTTTTCGCCTGGATCCCCTAAGAAATGGATGACCTGGCAAAAGTGTGCGAAAGCCTCCCTCCCCCACCTACCCCCCCCCGCCCCCGCCGCCCCATGCTCCCCGCTCCACCCCTCGCCCCACTCAGTTCCAGCCAGGTGCTTACTTCCATTGAGACGCTTGTCACAAGAGAACTGAGCCAGAGGAAGAGTATAAGGACCAGAATCAGGAAATGGCTGCTAGGATGTCAGGGCAGGAGGCTCTGCCTCGGGACAGGCCCCTGGCGTGGCGGGCTGAGGGTACAGAGGACTTACTGCGGGTAGCCTGTCGCTTCTTCAGAGGAAGCCCTCAGGGAGAACGGTCAGCTGGTCCTTCCTTACAGACGCAGACCAGGCGCCCCACTGTGAGAGCTCGTGGTGGAGGGGGGCATCACGGCAAGAGGGTTGGGCCCTCTGCCCCTCTGGGGTTGACAGAAGCCCACAGAAGATGGGTGACTGGTGACACAGGACCTCATACAGTGCGGAGGCCCTGCGAGGTTACCTGTCTCCTTAAAAACGCAGAGGCGGGCAAGAGTGGTGGTCCCGGCCCCACAGACAAGACCGATGGAAGGGGCTCGGTGATCTTCATCCAGGGACTGAGTTGCCAGAAGGAGGGAGGGAAGGAGCATCTCTGCTGGCAAGAAACCCAGGAAGGCTTCATGGAGGCGGTGACGCTTATTCCAGGCTTTGGAAGTGAAAAGGATTTCCACGGCAGAGGGGAAGAAGGGCGTTGCAGAGGGAAGGAGGGACCCAGGCGGCGGCAGGGAGGAGGCAGACAGGATGTAGCCTGGTGTGGGTTTTGCTGAAAGCTACTGCAGACACAGTGATGGCTGAACCTCTATGGCACCTCCTCTTTGACAGGGGTGAGGTGGCCAGGCTTCTGCCGGGGGGTCAGTGATGGGCCCCCGGCCCACTCCGCGTCAAGCGCAGAGCTCCAGTCCTTCCAAGGTCCCCTGTGCGGCAGGCTCAGTGAGGAGGTTGTGCTGGCCCAGGGAGTGGATTCCTCAGTGGCCTCATGGCTGCCCAGGAGTGCTTCGGGGGGGCGAGGAGGCCGAGCCTGCCGTGAGCCAGCCTGCCCAGAGGCCTCCTGAGAACCATAGGTGGGCACCTTCAAGCTGGCATTCAGGTGGACCCAGAATCTCCATGGTCTCCCTAGGCATCCAAAGCCTCCGGCCCGGCATTCCAGATCAGAGGATGGGTCTCTGCGGCCAGAGCGGTCTCGCCACGCAGAGTGGGTCTTGACGGTTTCAGCCTCGTCCCTTGCTGGCTCGGCCCCGGGGGCAGGACCTGGGGGCCTTTGTCTCAGTGGGCAGACGGGTGGCGGGCCTGCCATCAGAAGGCCTTCTGAGTCTCAGGAACCTGGCTGTGCCTCCAAGGCCCCAGGGTACCGCAGCCCTGACAGGCGAGGTCTGCGTGGTCCCCAGGGCCTGTGTGAGCACCTGAGGAGATGGGCACTGGAGCCCCAGGCCTGCTCTAAACATCCGAAGATGAGGGAGACCAGCCTCACCCTCGGCATCCAGTGGGGAGCCCAGCGCAGGGATCAGCCTCACCGCATGATTTGTGTCTCAGCAACAGAGGGCCAAACGCTACGCCTGTCCCTAGGCAGCGGCTGGCTCGTGGTGGCCACCTGGAAAGGCTTCATCAGGGAGACGCTATTCAAGGGCTCAGAGAATGAACAGAAATTGACAGGTGGGGGGAGGGGGCAGGGGATTCTGGGTTGAGTGTCTGGCAAAGCAGAGGAGGACGTGTGCTCGGGTACAGGATGGAAGGGCACCCGCCCAGAAGCTTGGCTCCCCTGCCCTCTTCCTGGCTGCTGACTGTCCAGTGAGCATGCCCACTGTCCCCACATCGCAGCCTGAGGGGTCTTCGGTCACTTCTGTTTCAGAAACTCCATCTGAGCGAAGATGTGGCTGGAGCCACCTTCATGGCTGCAGGAAGCTCGACACCAGAGCTGTTTGCCTCTGTTATTGGTAAGAAATGCCACCAGCCCAAGATGCAGGATGCAGAAAGCCCAGGTTTGGTGCCCAGGCTATAGTGTGGGCATTTGTCAGACCCAATCCTCAGTTTTCTCATCTGTAAAATGAGAGAAGTGGAAAGACAGCCAGTGAATTAGTGGTTCCCCGGGCTGTGGGTGCAGTGGGGGTACTAATTGGAGTGGGACTTATTTTGGGGCTGATGAAAACATTCTAAAGTTACATTGTGGTGTTGACTGTATAATTCTGTGACAACGACAGAAAACCCTGAGTTGATATTTTAAGTGGGTGAATGTTACGGCACGTGAACTATTGAAAAAATGGGAGGCTTGGCACGGCTGGTCCCCAAGGTCCCTCTCACCTCTGGTTCTGCCGTTCTCGCCAGCACCGCGGGCCTTCTCCGACAATAAAACAGCTTCCCTCCCTTCGTGGGGTGGGGAACGCGGCCGTCACAGCCGGCCGGAGTCTGAGGAGGAGGCAGGTGTGGGCGGGCTCCGCAGGTGAGGACGTGTGCCTTTCTCCCTCCAGGCGTGTTCATCACCCACGGAGACGTCGGGGTGGGGACCATCGTGGGCTCTGCTGTGTTCAACATCCTGTGTATAATTGGAGTTTGTGGATTATTTGCGGGACAGGTCAGTGGTTTCTCTCTTCTGTTGAGATGACATAGGGGCAGCCTCAGCCGTTCCCGTGACTGCCCGTGGCTTTGAGCGGGGGTTTTCCTTCCGAGCCTGTTTCCTCGTGTGTAACAGTGACGTCCTCCGGTGGGTCTGAGAGCAGGAGGCATGCCAGCTCCTCGGCCAGTCCAAGGGGCAGCATCCATCCGACAGCAAATAAATACTTAAGGGGTGCCTTCTGTAACCCTGACCCTGAGCTTGACTCTGGAAATACTTGGGGCCTTTGGCCTCCTCGCGGGCCGCATGCAGCTGGCGTATTGTTGATGCCCCATCATGGCTTCCTGGTCCTCAGAGCCACAGGTGGACATTAGACACCACCTCAGAGAGTCGGGCTCATGGGTAGGCTCTGCCTGGCCGAGGGCGGTGGAGGTAGAAACAGGGAGCTGGTGACCTCCAGGAAGCTTCCAGCATCAGGGGAGGGAAGAAGGAGTACCTCTGGGCTCCCCCACTCGTGGCTTCTCCCAGGAAACAGGCCACGTGCTCACCTTGGAGTGGAGGGCAGCTTTGCCACCACTTGCCAGCGTGGCATGGTGTCGTTCTGTCCCCAAACACGACGAAGAGCCCAGGGTAGCCTCGGGCAGCCAGGCGAGATGTGGTTCCGGGGACACAGCCAGGACGAGCTCCGTGGACGCGTCTCTGCACCCTCGGGGTGGGACCCCCCCCCCGCCCAGAGCCGCATCCCCTGCCCTCGCGCCCATCTCCCCGGCCGGTGACAGCTGACGGCCCTCTGCTCGGCAGGTGGTGCGTCTGACGTGGTGGGCCGTGGGCCGCGACTCCATGTACTACACCCTCTCCGTCATCGTGCTCATTGCCGTGAGTCCGCCCCCCGCCCCGCCCCGCCCCGCGAAGGCCCCGGGCCCCGCCCACCTCTGCCCCTGGCACCTGGACCAGAGGATGCACGGTGCCACCACCCTGGGGTGTGCTGGCTACTCACTGAGGTCACCGTGACCGACCCCTGCCGGGTGCCTCCCTTCGCCGCAGACCTCACACGTGACGCTTCGGGGACCACGTTGAGGGCAAAAAAGGCCTTGAAAAAGCTAGAGCCGGGCATCAGACAGTGCAGGTAGCTCAGCTCGAGCACATGTTCATCGGAGGCCGCAGACCCTTCTCAGAGCCCGGTTACTAAGCAGCAGGGTCTCTGGTTCCCCAGCTCACGGGAGCAGGAAAGAGGCCAGCTGGGAGCGGTCCGGCTTGGCAGCTGGGAGCAAGCGTGTGGGCAGAAAGGGCAGGGGGACTAAAGCGGAGATCCCCGGGGCCCATTAGGTGTTGGAGGTATTATCTCTGTGCCCCCCCCCCCCGCAACCGAGGGCTGGGGTGACACCAGCCCAAGACACAGGTGACTGCCAAGGACCATGTCATCCCCTGGGGGAGCAGTGTCCATATAAAAGAAGCGTTTAAGTGATGGCATGAGGGCAGGTCGTAGTCTAGGAGGGCGAAGGGATGGGGCGTGCCCACATTTTAGGTCCTAAATGTGTCCTAGAGTGACAGTTCCCAGCTAAAGAATATCTGCAACCAACTGGATATGATGGTCATGACCCTGTGTTAGTCACCTACTGCTGTGTAACCAGTTTCCCTTACCACGCAGAAGCTTCCAAGAGCAACATCTGTAGCTCCCATTTTCTTTTTTGTCTTTTGCCCTTTTAGGGCCGCACCCGCCGCATATGGTGGTTCCCAGGCTAGGGGTCCAATCGGAGCTGTAGCCACCGGCCTACGCCACAGCCACAGTGTTGCAGGATCCAAGCCGCATCTGTGACTTACACCACAGCTCCCAGCAACACTGGATCCTTAACCCACTGAGCGAGGCCAGAATCGAACCTTCAACCTCATGGTTCCTAGTCAGATTTGTTTCTGCTGCGCCACGACAGGAACTCCATGTAGCTCCCATTTTCTGTGGATCCAGGCCTGGCAGCGGCTTAGCTGGGCCCTCTCCTCTGGCTCAGGGCCTCTCCCGAGTGTCAGTCGGGGTTAGTTATCAAGGCTCCCCGCGCAGATCTGCTTTGAGGACTGTTCACGGAGCTGCGGGCAGGCCTCAGGTCCTTCCTCCCTGGTGTTCTTAGTGTACCTCACAGCATGGACACTGGTTTCCTGCTGAGCAAGGGTTAGGAGGCGCCAAGGTGGAAGCCACTGCCTGTAATGTTGGAGGTGGCAGCCCACTGCTTTTGCCGCCTTCTGTTTGGAGCGAGTCCCTGAGTCCAGGCCCCGTACACAGGGGAGCGTGGACGTCAGGCAGAGGGATCACTGCAGCATCTGAGAGGCTGCCCACCACACCCCCCAAAATGAAAGTTACAAATAAAACAGAAAATCAAGCAGTTCCTTTCATGGCTTAGCGGAAACGAATCTGACTAGTATCCATGAGGACACAGGTTCGATCCCTGGTCTCGCTCAGTGGGTTGAGGATCCGGTGCTGCCTTGAGCTGTGGTGTAGGTTACAGACACAGCTCAGATCCTGCATTGCTGTGGCTGTGGTGTAGGCTGGCAGCGGTAGCTCCGATTCGACCCATAGCCTAGAAACTTCCATATGCCTCGGGTGTGGCCCTAAAAAGACAGAAGGAAAAAAAAAAAGGAAAATCAACATCATGCCCACATTATACTAATAAAGAACACATAAAATCTGTTGCCCCCACAGGGATGACCTCAGTGCAGACTGAGGCTGGTGTGTGCTGGGCGGGCACCTTGAACCCTGTGAGTGGTGCTGACACTGACGATGTGATTTTCCAAAATTACGAGTGACCCCTGCCAAAATCCTTAATAGAGCCAAGAACTGTCATCCCTCCACTCGCAGGACAGTTAACTCACAGGAAAATTAAGTATTTATGAAAGCCATGTACTTTGATTTATAAAATGGAGTTAAGTTCAAGGCTCAGGTCATTTTTTTTTTTCACTTGCCTAACTACTTAGCAGGAGATTTAGGATGGCTGACAAATATGGAAAAACCCCTCCAATAGAATCATTCCCCGTGTTCTAGGCGGACTAGCACCCCTGGCCTTTGCTGCCTCTGAATGCCAGTAGCCCTCTATTGGGTCGTGAAAACTGAAACTGTCTGTATAGCTGTCCCCCCAGCTTCCCCGGGTGGTGGCACCAGGCTCCCCTCTGTTGAGTGCCTCTTCCTCAGAGTCCTGGGTTTGGGGAACCTCCCAGCAGTACTGGGCCAGGATCATCCTCTCCAAAGTGTCTTCCCAAGCAGTTCCTGCCCACGGTGACAGCCAGGAGAGGGGTTTAGGGGCCCAAGTCCAGGCAGCAGCCTCTGGCCTCTCCTGGCATCTCTTGTAGGGACCCTTGTGTCTCTGAGATGAGATTGGTGGGCACAGCCCCTCCACCTCCCTGCACACGCAGGGCCCGGCTGGGGCGGTCACAGGACTCCTCCTTGGACCACGGAAGCAGCTTTCACCTGTGTCCCGAGCAGAGATGCTGGGTGGGGGGTGTTGAACAATGTCAGTGCCCTCTTAGGAAACCACAGCGTCTCCCATCGCCCCCGGCCTCCCTTCTAATGGTCCCAGCAGATAGTTTGATCGTTTGTCCTCAAAGTTTCCAAAAGTGTTATTTTTTTTTTTTTAAGAAGATGAGGAGTTCTCATTGCGGCTCAGTATTAACGAACCCGACTAGTATCCATGAGGACGCAGGTTCGATCCCTGGCCCTGCTCAGTAGATTAAGGATCCGGCGTTGCCGTGAGCCGTGCTGTAGGTCGCAGATGTGGCTCGGATCCAGTGTTGCGTGGCTGTGGCGAAGGCCGGCGGCTGCAGCTCTGACTGAACCCCTAGCCTGGGTACCGCCATATGCCATGGGTGCGGCCCTAAAAAGCAAAAATAAGTTTAAGAATTTTTTCCAATAAAATGACACCCCCTTCCCCCCACCCACCCACACAGTTACCATAGATGATAGATGGGCGGATAGGTAGGTGGACAGACAGACAGACACGTACGCACATACATACATACATACGTACATACAGAGGGAGATGCCTTTTCAGGCTTTAAGATTCTTGATTTCGGCAGCTCTGTTCCAGTAAGGAGGACAGAGCCCTGCCAGGGTGGCCCCAGTGGCTACTTGCGCTCTCGTGAAGCCCAGGCCGTGTGTCGTACCGCAGCATCTGCTGACCCGGGTTTCCGCTAAGGAGAGGTCACGTTTTACAGCTGAGAAACCCAGACACAGAGGGAAGAGCCCAGCTTCCTGTGAAGCACGTTACAAGCCAGCATGTGTCGGCTCGTGGTGCTTCGGGACCTGCGTTTGTTCTTCTTTGGAATAAATCTGCCCCCCCCCTTTTTCTTTTGCCTTCCAGTTCATATATGATGAGGAGATTGTGTGGTAAGTTTATTTCTCATTGTTCCTTTTGTGTTCGTGTCCTTGCTTGTTGGGTTCATTGAATCGTTCTTAAAATTATTTTTACAAACATAAGCTTATAATCTTGTGAAAGTAAAAAGCGTATCCTTCTAAACAGCCGTGGCTTTATCCTTTCAAAGTGACAGAGACTATTTACCTTAATATTTCTGCCCTGCCAGATGTCAAGATATATTATAAAGCCAAAATAATGCAAACAGGTGCTTTGCACAGCGATGAGCGTAGGCCGGTGTGGACTATGGAACCAAGAACCCAGTAACGGGCCCGGTTCTGGGCTGGGGGAAGTGACAGGTACCATGACAAGGTGGTGAGTCGGGGGTGTCTCAGATGCTGCCAGGACAGCTAGGAATCCCTATGGAATAAAACGACATCAGATCCTTCCCTCACACCTCATACGGGAATAAATTCCAGATGAATTGAAGAAACCGCGGTAAGAAGCAAAATCAAAACAGTTCAGGGAGTTCAGCGGGCGTGACCTGTGTCAGTTGTGGCTCAGTGGGTGAAGAACCTGACACGGTCTCTGTGAGGATGTAGATTCAGCCCCTGACCTCACTCAATGGGTTAAGGATCCTATGTTGCCACGAGCCACATCGTAGGTCCCAGATACGGCTTGGATCCGGTGTTACCGTGGCTGTGGTGTAGGCCAGCAGCTGCAGCTCCAATTTGACCCCTGGCCCAGGAACTTCCATAGGCCGCAGGTGCACCATTAAAAAAATAGAGAGAGTAGAATATAGGGACTTACCTTTATGACATTGAGATAGGAAATGACTTCTTAAGACACACGAAGCACAGCCTTCTAAAGAGAAGGTTGCTGTGTCCACTATAACGTACAGGGCATGAACATAGCTTATATTCATAAGCCATAAAAGTGGTTCTCTTCATGGACGGTGATTTGGATCCGTTATCCTGTGTGTGATTTTTTTTGAGGGAAGATGTTCAGGAGACCTGACGTGAGCGGCTGCAAGCTGTGGGCCCGAGGCAGCTGGCTCTGTGTCCTAACCCACTGTGTGACCCAGGAGGTCCCTCTGTTCTGGGTCTCCTTTTCCTCAGCTGTCGGTGGGGTGGGGGTGATGCGGGCGAGCTGGTCAGATCGCGTCCAGTCTCCTTGTGTCTCTGTGGGGCTGTGGGCTGTCAGCGAGGAGGCATTCCCCAAAGCGACTGTAGCTCCTGTTAGGACATAATTGGTCTTTGGTAAACATTTGTCAGGTGATCAAACAATTTAAGCCGCGTGGCTCCCCAGAGACTTGTGTTCTGAGCTACAAAAATCCCACCATGTGTGGGGTTGGAAGCGGCACCTGCAGGACGGCAGTGACAGCACGTCCTAGAAAGACCCCCGCCCTGCCCCACCCCAGCCCCCGTGTCAGCCCAGGAGGCTCCTGTGCCCGGCCTGTCACCTCAGGCAATTTTTGGGGCTCCTTCCCGCCTACACCCCCAGCCTCTCTGGTCCCTGCCCAGAATGTCCGGCGACCAAAGGGCCTCCCAGGGTCAGGTCTGCAGGAGTCCAGGCCCCTCCCCTCCCTGAGTCTGGAATGAAGTGGCTCTGGTCCCTTCTTTTCTGGGTGGCTGAGGGACCTTCTCCTGAGTCCCGCAGACCCCCTGGCGGTTGAGAAGGACCCGTCCTCGGCCTTCTCTGTCACCCAGCGGGCTTCAGATTGCAGGACGGGGCGGGGGGCTGGGCGGCTCGCCCACGCGTCTGGGTCCAGGCCAGGTGTGGCCTCAGGGAGGTGACACACATCCCGCCCTGCTCCCCGCCCCGCGCCTGGCGGGCCCCCTGGCTCTAACCGGTGTCCTTTCTCTCTCCGAGGTGGGAAGGCCTGGTGCTGCTCATCTTGTACGTCTTTTACATTCTCATCATGAAGTAAGTGCCACCTTCCTGGTCTCCGACCCCAGGTTCCACGTCCTAGCCTTTTGTCAGAATTGTAGGGGGGAACCTCCATCAGACCTTTTCAGTCACTTTTGGCCACCTCCAGTTCTCTGGGGGCCCCTGCTGGCGCAGCCAGAGTGGGAGAGCGCTACTCAGATCCTGCTTTAGAGTGCTGGTCAAACTTGGGCCGGGGGACACACGCCGTGGTTGGTGGGCAGAAGTCGCAGCCACTTCCCAAACGAGGAGCAAGCGAGGCCCTCTCTCCCACCCCGTCCACGCCCCTGGCCACACCCCAGGGTGACCGCTCTTTCTTGCTGTCTCTCTAAATAGCCTGATGATTTAAAACCACTCTTTTGAAAGAGCCAAGCAGCTCCCCTCTCTCCAGGCTGCGTGATAGGCTACCTCGCAGGGCCGTCACCTCGCACAGCTGCAGGGGGCACCACTTGTAGTTCTAAAGATGCAGACGCTGGGTCCAGGGCTGGGCACCCGTGAGGTCCTCCAGACACCACCCAGGTCAGAATCATCTCAGAACTACCCACCACAAATATTACCAGCCATGAAAAGAAGGAAATTCTGATTCACGCCACATTGTGGCTGAGCCCCGAGGACCTGATGCCGCATGAAACGCATCCAGTCACAGAAGGACAAAAACTGTTTGATTCCATCTATACGAGGGACTCAGATTCCTAGAGGCAGACAGCAAATCAGAGATCGGTTACTACGTGCGTGGGGGCGGGATTCGCGAACGCTTAATGGATTCATAGGAGGGGTGTCCTGTTCGGGAGATAGAGAGTGGCGGTGGTGGTACAACCTTGTGGATGTAATTACTCCCGCTGAATTGTGCCCTTAAAAAATGGGGGAAAAGAAAAAAAAATGGAAAAGGGTTAAAATAGCAAATTTGATGTTATATGTGTTTGTCCATCCTTAAAAAAAAGCTCCCCGTGAGCTAAGCCGCATCCGGGTTGTTAGCTTTGTCCTCACACCTGCACAGGTTGTTAAAGAGGAAAACACCACCGAGTTTGATGAGACTGCGAATCCCATTGACCTAAAGCATTTATAATGTTTTATAAGAACAGGCGACGGGCTGTCAAAGTGCAGGAGAGGTGTCCTTAAACGGCCCCCTCTTTCCACGCCTTTCAGTGGGGCAGCCAGCCTGGGGCCTCGCACTGGGGCCTCTCCTTAAGGACGCTCCCCGGGCAGCCCTTGGGAGCAAGGCTGGCGGCTGTGGGAGAGAGGATGGACCCGAGGACACCTGCTTCCAGCCTGTCCCCCGGCTGGCTGAACCTCTCGGGTTAGGGCAGGCTGTGGTGCGCAGAAGTGGGCGCCTGTCCTTTTCTTGGGCTGCGGGTCTCTTCTGCCCCCAGGAAGCCCAGTGGCACCTCGGTAGGAGCCAGGCCCCCTGCAGCCGTACAGTGTTCCAAGATTCCCGCGAAGAAACCATCAGCTTGGTTGATAAGCCCTAGTTCCCCACCCTGTCACCCCAAAACCGTGCTCCCTGCAGGTGCACAGGAGAGGGTGGGGTGGAGGGAGTCCCCGCCCACGTCCCAGCCCCACCCTTCCCTTAACGCTGACCTCCCCCCTTAACTTGCAGGTATAATGTGAAGATACAGGCCTTTTTCACCGTCAAACAAAAGACCGTTGCTAATGGCAACACGGTCAACAGTGAGCTGGAGGATGGTAATGATTACTGTGATAATAGCTCTGATGACCCTTCCATGCCATTGCTGGGGCAAGGTAAGGCTGAGCAGACAGGAGCGGGCACACCGTGTCATTGAAACCCCCCTCATCTGCGCGCACACACACTCCCCCTAAATTGTCACTCTCTTACCCTTGGTCACAGGACGCTGCGTGAGAAGGGTGAGTCATGTGGGCGATGGGGCCCAGAGGGAGAAGGACGAGTCCAGGGTCAACCGGCACATCCTCGGGAGTCTCCCCCGGGCTCCCCAGGACGGCTCGAGGCCTGCTTGGCTTTCCTAAAATGAATTACGTCCTGACGCACGTCATAGGCCAATGACAGCGGTAGCAGAGCGGGCCGGGGCTCCCTGTCCCCTCTCAAAGAACCGAGGACAAGATTGCCAAGGCAGCTCTCTGGTTCTGGAGAGCTCTGTTCTAGAGACACCTCTGGCTTGTTGCCCAGAGGATCAGCAAGGCTGGGAGAGAGGCCGGGGAGCTGACCAGGAAACCCAGACCCACCCTGGGAGCCCGGCCAGGAGCCCCTTCCGGGAGGGCAGTGGCCTTGTCTCCTCAGCTTCTCATTGGGCCCCTTGTCCGGGGTTTCTGGGCCTCCGGAGCCGCCTGTGTCATCTCTGTCGAGTTCCCCAAATGTCTAGGCCCAACTGGCGACTGCCTTGGAAATCTTGTCCTCGGTTCTTAATCCAGCCGGTGAGCAGGTGACTCCGTCAGGGGGCGCGGCTGCCAGGAAGCCGAGAGGGTTCACACTCTTTCCCACCCAAGACCTGTGCGAAGGCTGAATAGGTTCTTGTAGTTACAATCTAGGGGAAAAAACGAAAAACAAAAACGGCTTAAGCTGGCATCGTTGAGTTCCACCCATGGTGTTGGCACAGGCCTCCTTCACGGGGAGAGAGCACCGTGGGCTGGCCAGCCGGGGACTGTTTCTCCTTTATTCCTCGTGGCCCTGGGCGAGTCCCTCTTTCAGGGGACTTTAATTCCTTTGTGGCCTCACTGATGTCACCACGTAGTCTCAGAGGGCGCTGTTTGCCCGTGTCTGGGACACAAGGGGGCTGAAACCTGTACTCCTCGGCCCCCTCCCAGCCTCCACCCTGGGGTGGGTCAGGGTAGGGGGCTCCTGCCATGTCCACGTTGGCCTGGTACGTCCTGTCCCATCTCAGGGAACCCCCAAGGGGAAGGCACCTGCCCCGGGGGCTGGAGGGACGGATGGGTCTCCCCACGTGGGGGGGGAAGGCCGCTGGGGACAGGGTACAGATGCAGCCACAGGGAGCAGAGAAAGGAGGCCTGCGGAGCGTGGGACTAGGCCGCCGCGTGGCCTGTTTCTTAGCAGGCTACCCCAGCGGAGAGCCCGTTTCCAGGACAACCTGCTCAGAAGGGGAGGGGACCATGTGGTTGCTGTTTGGAATTTTAGCTCCATAGACACTGGCTCTGAGGTCCCCACAAACAAGGCTCTCAAGAGGCTATTCCTGGCCACCCTCGTACACGGAGATTAGTGCTCCTGGGGTCCACATGCTGAGTCATTCAGGCCAGCGGAAATGCCCGTGGCCTCAGATGCCAGCCCCCAGGGCTCCCTGCCGCCCATGTGGCTGATGGTGGAGGCCTGTCCCCCGGGCCACATGCCGAGGACACGAGCCCCTTGCTCTTCCAAGGAAATCTGGCTGCCCGGAGGCCGCAGCCCATGTTGGGCCTTTCCAGATACTCGTCCCTCTCACTTGTGTACCCCTGACAGTAGGATTTCCCACAAGTTGAATCCTTTTTCCCAAATCTTGAAGTCCAAGGAAATTTCTGGAAAAGTGGAAGATTAGACACAGGACTGCCCCCAACCCCCAGCCCAGGAAAAGGAGGGAAGCTAGGTCTCCCTGTGACTCTTATCCTGGTAAATGCATTTAGATAAAGGCCAAGGAGGAAGAGGGCTGGGACCAGGGCAGACGGGAGGCCTGGAGATACAGCCCAGGTTACTGGATGCCCGCCCCTCCCAGAGGGCCTGCGTCACTGGCCCCTAGGGGTAGATGGACTGGACAGGAAAAGGGAGCGCCCATAACACCCCAGGGGGGGCCTGAGGGGAGCGGGGCTTCGGGACTTTGCCATTTGGCAACTGTGTTGCCACAGAATCTTCCAAGCCCGGAGCGCCTCTACCCTGGTCCTCCCCCTCTGGGCAGGTGGCTTAATCCACTCAGGCCAGGGTTGTCCGTGATTGCTGGCTGGTAGGTTATTTTAGGAAAACATACACAGCCCTGACTTTACTGTTACCAGTTTATGTATTGTTTATCCCAACCTCTTGACGGGAGAGGACACTGCCTTTTTATCTCCACTTTTATAAAATGCCTCTGTGCACTTAAGTGGTCTTAAAAGTCAGGCAGTTCAGCTCACCACCTCCGCTCGGGCCAGTTTCTGTTTTGGGGGGCCTAACATCCTCCAACTTTGTTCAGCATTCAGTGGTTTGGGGTTCCCCCCCAAAACTGTTACCCATTGTTTACATCACACTTCAATTTGCTCAAGAAAGCGGAGCCCAATACACCAAAAAAAGGAGCCAGGGACTGCAGCAGGAAGGCGCGCCGTTTCCCGCCACTGCTGGGAGTCCAGCCGCTTCTTGCCGTCAGGTGGCTTTGCATGCAGCTGACAGCCAGGGCCATCGTGACCACTGGCTGGGCTCCTTCGGGGACCTTTCCAAGCCGCCCTGGCCCTAGATGCAACTTTGGGCTTGGAACGGAGAGGGAGGGAGTGATTCCTGGCCTTAGGCTGTACCTCCAGAAAAAAACATAATGGATTAGGTTTGCTGCCAGGCAGGCACCTGTGGCTTGGACGTTTCACCCTGTGCTACCACTTGGTGGGCGGTGCCAGGACAAGGTGCCCGAGAAGCCGGGCATGATGGCTCTGCCCTCCTTCTGAGCCCAGCTGTTCCCCGAGGCGGTACCTATGGCAAGGCTGGTTCCGCCTCCGGAGCCTGGAGCCTGCCTGGGCTTTGCGGGTTTCCACCTCCCTCTGGGGTGGAAGCTTCGGCGGAGGGAGGGGTCGCAGCTTTCCTGCAGCCGGGAGGGGCGGTGGGGTTCCTGCTCCTCGGAGTGGGACGGAGCCCTAGAGTTCAGCCAGGAAGGGGGGCCGACCCGAAGGCCAGAGACCCTGAGCGCTGAGGCCCCTCTACTAACACCCTCCTTCAAATAACCCTCTGGCATCTTGGCCACCATCAAGAACGCTGCCCCAGACTCCCGGCATCCACCGCACGCTAATCATCCTTGGCAATCTCTGACGGCCTTTGTCTCCCTAACTCCTCTCCTCTTCTGAATTGTAAGTAATCTGCTTTCATCCAAGCGATAACACATGCATTTAAAACAAAAAAAATCCACGAGTCCAACGCACGCCTCGTTGGCGGTGAGTGTCTCCGACAAATGCATGGTCCTCCCAGCTTTGGTTCTAACCACACGCCTCCTGTCTGCTGAGCCTTGCTGCCTGTGTGGTGAGGGCGGTGTGTCTGGTGTGCATCTGTTCGTGTTTGTGCCATTAACTCTCGCGAGGGTTTGCTGTCAGCTGCTCCTGGTTATGCTGTCATCCGGGAAGGTCACGCTCACTGGGGGCCGGTGACCAGTGGAGGGTGAGGGACGTGTCTGCTTTGATAGCCCCTCAGAGGGGAAAGCCGCCTGCTTCGGTGGGCTGTGTTCGTGAGTGCTTCTGTTTCTGGACCCTCCGGGGCTCCGGGGTTAAAGGTCAACCCCCGTCAGACTCCAGCCCAGAGCATCTTGGTGACGGCGGCCGGGAAGGTCTGGGCACTGGGAGGTGTTCTTCAGCCTCGCCAGTGGAAGCCTCCCTGCTGGTTTCACTGGAGGCACTGGGCTCGGCCAGCAGCTCCCCCACACCCTCCATGAGCCGGCTCCGCTCCTGGCTCTCGGTTGCCATGATCATCCAGGGCCTGGGAGCTGGATCTTCTGACCTCACTGCCTACCCCACGGAGAACAGATTTAGAAGCATCTGTCTGCACCAGGCAGAGATGGTGGCCTCCCGGGAAGTTTAGAGCCAGTGCTTTCTGGTGCCTTCTAGCATGTCCCATGCCAGGATGGCCTTATCGATTTGTAAAGCCTTGTCTGAGCCTCTGTATATGGGGGGAGGGGGGGAAAGGTCCCCCCAGAGGTACAGGTGAGCGGTGGCAGGGGTCCTGCTCAATCTGGAGGTGGGCTGCCCCATGGGACGCTGAAGGACCTTACGTTGGCCAAGACTGGGCCCCCAAAGGACGGGCATCGATTGGCGGAGGGGCCAGATGTGGAGATGTGCAAGTGGTGCCGTGATGGGAGAGCACAGCGCTCTGTCTAATGCTTCCAGTCAGCAGGCATTTCAGACCCGGTGGCCCATTCTATTAATGGGAAAAGCTGAAGCCGGCTTCTCAGGTGGCTGCGGGCTGCCGAGACCACAGTCCGAGAAGTCTGTGCCACGAGGGGCAGTCGTCGATCACCCCAGCCCCTGGGTTTTGCTCCCTGGCAGGGTCCCAGCCCTAATCGTGGCTTTGTGCTCAATCCAGTGAAGGAGGAGCCGCAGTACAGCAAAAACCCAGTGGTGATGGTGGACGAGGTCATGAGCTCCAGCCCTCCCAAGTTCAACTTCCCGGAGGCGGGCTTGCGCATAATGATCACCAATAAGTTTGGACCCAGGACTCGACTGCGGATGGCCAGCAGGATCATAATTAACGAGGTGAGTTTGCTTCAGGAGACCATGAGCGTGGGCGGCCTTGGATGGGTTCTGGCACACTAAGGCGGCCCTGGCTCGTCAGGATGTTCCTGGTGTGGGGCCCGGGGTGTCCCCTGCGAGGCTGGCTTCGGTCGCCGCACCCGTTGAAGAAGGGACACCCAGACGTCACCCACAGGCAGCGAGTGATCCTGTTGGGAAGGATTTTAAGGCAGGGTAGCCATGGGGTACCAGACTACAGTAGACACCCGCCACGTTCCACTAAGTATTTTGTCAAGTACTAGAGTAAAACTAATCGGAAAAAAGCGAGACTGAAACATGGATTTTTTTTTTTTTTTGGCCTTTATCTTTTTAAGGCTGTACCCGCAGCATATGGAGGTTTCCAGGCTAAGGGTCGAATGGGAGCTGCAGCTGCCGGCCTACACCACAGCCACAGCAACGCGGGATCTGAGCTGCATCTGCCACCTACACCACAGCTCACGGCAATGCCAGATCCTTAACCCACTGAGCGAGGCCAGGGATGGAACCTGCATCCTTATGGTTACTAGTCGGATTCGTTAACCACTGAGCTACAACAGGACCTCCTGAAGTATGGATTTTTTTTTATTTTACTCAGGGCAAAAAAAAAAAAAAAAAAAAAATATATATATATATATATATATATATATATGTATGTATGAAAAAACACATCTGTTCTCTATAGATGGAGCAACTCTAAAAGGAAACCTAGGCGCTGGTGGACGGCAGTTACCCCTTCTCATTCTCATTCTCTTCCCTGGCGTACTGCTTGATATTTGTGCCATGTCTTTTTCAAATTTGAAAAAGAAAATTTTTCAGTCTGAATCTTCCTTTGTGTATAAACAGTGTGACAAAGTTAACAGGCTTTTTTTGCTTCCTGACTTTTCCAGACTTTGCTGCATATGTGCATATTAGAGTTTTAAGCCCTTATCCTCAGACCCAGGGAGCTTGGAACTTCATTGGCTCATGACAGGGTAGTTAGCACGTGGCTTTTGTGGAAGACACGTATTGCACAGTGCTTAAGCGTTCTGGATTTTGAACTTTTCTACTTTGATTTTTATAGATCATGTGTACTTTCTGTGGAGTGTATTAAGAAAGAGAAGTGTTGCAAACTTGGAACCATTCTGCATCATTTTGGTCTAAATCAGTAAAATTTAAATCAGTGAAAAATTGGGGGGGGGTGGCATGCCCACAGCTTGCAGAAGTTCCCTGAGCCAGGGACCATACCCACCCCACAGCAGTGACCCAGGCCGCTGCAGTGACAGCGCCAGATCCTTCATCTGCTGCATCACAGAGGAACTCCCTAAATCACTGAAATTTTAACAAATCCTGGCCATTTCTCACAGCACAGTAGTGGCATCCACTGGGTGCTGGATGAACAATTCTTAGGGATTTGGGGTTTGGGTTTATAGTGTACTTTTCGTGGCATACACATCCAGGGGAATTATAGGGTTTTTGATGTGTCACTAAAAGTCTGGTTGTCCTGCCCCCTGATGTCTTGAGCTGCTGAGAAAACCTTGTTTTCCACTGTACGGGGACTGGCCTGCCCTGGAAGGCAGTGTGGGGAGTCAGGCCAGATTCAGGAGGCAGAAATTCTGCATTTTAACCTCACATTAGCCTCTGCCTCGCTTCATCTTCCTGAGCCTCTGTTTCTCTGTGAGGGGGTGTTGGGCGGAGTGTTTCCAACTCTAAAAACTTGGACATCACGGAAAGGCTCTGCCCAGGGCTAAGCCGCGTCCTCAAGGAAATTCATCACGGGATGGGAGTAGGGGGGATAAAACCCACAGAATGCCCGGTTTTGAGGTTGTTCCTTTGGAGTCTTTGGTTTAATTTCCTGTTCGTTTTCATCCTGGAATGTTACTGATCAGTTGGCAAAGCTAAAATTAATCCGTGGAAGAAACGCCTGTGGGTTGGATGCCATCCTTTGTTCAGCATCAGAGAGAGTCTAAGGGGGTGGGCGCTGAGGGAAGGGGCGTGAGGGGCGTGGACTCTGTTTTTCCTTCACTCCAAGCCTACCCCTCACCTGCCTGGACCATCTGCATCCATAGTCACTGTGATGAGTGGCCAAGAGGCCGAGAATTTTTAAAAATGTTTTAAAGTGTAGTCGATTTACAGTGTTGTGCCCATTTCTGCTGTGTAGCAAAGTGACTCAGTTCAATATCAGTTACAAACACACACACACACACACACACACACACACACAGAAACACACATACACACTCATTCTTTTTTATATTCTTTTCTATCATGGTCTTTCCCAGGAGATTGGATAAGGTTCCCTATATAGGAGGACGTTGTTGTTCATCCATTCCAAATGTAATAGTTTACATCTACTAACCCCAAACTCCCAGTGCATCCCTCTCCCTCCCTTCTCCCCCTTGGCAGCTACAAGACGGTTCTCCATGTCTGCGAGTCTGTTCCTATTTCATAGATGGTTCATTTGTGCTGTATTTTAGATTCCCCGTATAAGTGACATCATATGGTATTTGTCTTTCTCTTTCTGACTTCACTTAGTATGATAATCTTTAGTTGCATCCATGTTGCCATTATTTTGTTCTTTTTCCTGGCTTAGTGGTATTCCATTGTACCACAACTTCTTAATCCATTCATCTGTCGATGGACATTTAGGTTTTTTTCACGTCTTGGCTATTGCGCATAGTGCAGCTATGAACATAGGTGTGCATGTATCTTTTTGAATTATAGTTTTGTCCAGATATATTCCCAGGAGTGGGATTGCTGGATCATACGGTAATTTCTATTTTTAGTTTTCTGAGAAACCTCCATACTGTTTTCCATCATGGTTGTATCAATTTACACTCCCACCAAGAGTGTAGGAGGCTTCTCTTTTCTCCACACCCTCTCCATCATTTGTTATTTGTAGATATTTTAATGATGGCCATTTTGACTGGTGTGAGGTGGTACCTCATCGTAGTTTTGATTTGCATTTCTGAGAGACCTAGAATTTTACCTTTGGTTTCCCCTTCCTCTTGTGTGCTCATCTCACCTGGCCCCCTGCCTCCTTCATCCCCATAACTCGCTCTTCCTCTTCTCACACCTGGATGCTGGTCATTTTGAGCTGCCACAATCAGCTGTAATTTTCTGAGCTCCCGCTGTGTGCCAGTGCAGGGGGGCTGGACATTTTACTTGTGTTACAGCATTAATCCTCTGATGATACTGTCAATTTATCAGAGAGTTAAAGTAATTTTCCCAAAGCCACGTAACTAATAAGAACAGCAATTCCAACCAAAATCAAGGTCCTGACTGCACTGGGGGAGCTGCACAAATTCTTAGGAGTCAGTCTAGTCCACCTCCCCTGCCCCCTTCCTTTTATATCTTTATTGCTTCTATAATATCCAGGACCTGCTTGGTTTTGTCTTGTTTTTTGTTTGTTTGGCCACGGCATATAGCAGCTTAATGTGGGATCTCAGTTCCCAGACCAGGGATTGAACCCGGGCCACAGTGGTGAAAGCACAGAGTTCTAACCACTAGACCCCCAGGAAACTCCCTTTGTGTTGCTTGTTATTTGTTGCCTCTTTCATGTGTCGTCTACTCAAACATCAAGCAGCAGTTGCCCCCTCCTGATTTTCTTTTTGAATCTAAACATCCTTGGAATTCTCCACTCTCCCTAATTGGACAGGGTTCTAGTCCTTGCCATTTACCTACTCTCCTATAGAAAACTTCCTGTTGTTTCGCTCAGCATGGGAACCTATCACCTCCTTTGTGTTGTAATCTGTGCCTCTTTTAATACAACCTCAGATCGCTGTAGATATTTTTTTCAAGTATAACCCTCTGTTGATTCCCATTAAGCTAGAGTCACTTAATGGGACTCTCCCATTCATGTTCCTATTGAGTCATGCCCCACCTCCTTACAATTCTGTCCTTCATGGCTATTTGGGGTTTTTTGTTTGTTTCGCTATAAGGATGACATTTCATTTAATCCTGTTTGGGTAGCAAAATATTATGCCTTCATGGCTTGGCCTGGGTCTCAGGTGTAAATCATTTTGCTCTTTTTGGTCACTGAGTATTATGTACACACTTGTAGGGAAAAAAGATTTAAATTTCCATTCAACCCTAGACTTCATGATTTAGGAGTCCCTGCCTGAAACCAACATGAAGCCAGGTAACGTCTATTCCTCTTTCTTTTAGAAAAATAACATGCCTCTATTTCAAGTAATAATGACTCCCCCCCCATCCCCACCCCCACTCGCCCACTCTCTCTTTGCTTCCTGTAACCACAAGAATAAATATTAGGTATGCAGTTGTGGATTCTGCCTTGGGGACATGTTTACTGACTCTTGATCTCTTGCCGAAGTTAAAGGATGTATGTGTCCACTGTGTGATGATCTTTATCCACAAGGTCTGAAGCCAATCTAGAAATATTTTTAGTGAGGACCACATAACGATGGGCTGTGTGAAGGCAAACAGATTCTCAGGAAGAGGGAAACCTGTTGATTTCTTGAAATGTGGCCTCTGCTTTCCCTGGTTTAGTAGCAACCCACAGACTTGGCCAGGAAAGTAAACCTCTGCTTGGGTGGAAAACAGGCAGACTTAGTCAGTAGCTACCAGGAGATGGGGCAGGAGAGGGGGAACAAGCTGGTTCACTGATTAGATGTGGCAAAAAGACTTGGACAGTATAAGCCTTTCAGATGACCAATAACCCAATAAGATGTTCAACATCATTAGTCGTTAGGGAAATGCAAGTTAAAACCACAATTAGATATCACCACACATCTACCAGAATGGCTAAAATCTAAACGATTGACAATATCAAAAAAGAATTATTATGTTTAAAGATTAGAATGTATCTTTTAGAGACATATTAAAATATTTATGAGTGGGGGAAAAAAAAGATTGAGAATATCAAGAATTGACAAGGAAGGGAAGCAACTAAAATGATAATCTGTTTCGGGAACGTGTGTAAAGTGGTTCGTCCTGCCCTGACGTTGTGACCCAGCAATCCCACGCCAAGGGAAGTACCCTAGAGCGATGTGGGCCTATGTCCACAAAAAGACATGTACACAAATGTTCACAGCATTCTTCGTGGTAGCCAAAAAGCAGAAATAACCCACATGCCCATCAACAGGCAAAGGATACACTGTGAGTTATTCACACAACAGAGTACTATATAGCCCTGAAAAATAGCAAGTGACTGCTTTGTGTGACAATGGGGATGAACCTCATAGATATTTGGGTGAGTAAGAAAAGCAAGACATAAAATCATACGTATTCTTTAAATCCATTTATATGAAGCTCAAGTTCAGAAAAAAAAAACAGCAAATTAATGTTTTAAAAGTCAGAATAAGGGTTACCTTGGTTACTTACAGAGCCAGGGGGTCTTCCAAGGGGCTGGAAATGTTCATATCAAGATGTGAACCGTCATTGAGCTATTGTCCCCTTAATGTAAGTGCACTTGGGAGTTCCCGTCATGGCTCAGTGGTTAACGAATCCGATTAGGAACCATGAGGTTGCGGGTTCGATCCCTGGCCTTGCTCAGTGGGTTAAGGATCCGGCATTGCCGTGAGCTGTGGTGTAGGTTGCAGACGTGGCTTGGATTCTGCATTGCTGTGGCTGTGGCAAAGGCCGGCAGCTCAGCTCCTGTTAGACCCCTAGCCTGGGAATCTCCACATGCCGCAAATGCGGCCCTAGATAAGGCAAAAAGACAAAAAAAAAAAAATTGATGTAAGTGCACTTTTTACATGATACATGTTTTTAAATTTTTGAAAAACTATGCAAAGCCTCTTCTGAGACTGTCTTTGTGTGGTTTGTGACCATCCACTGGGAAGTCAGAATGATCACTGTCATCTAGTGTCGCAGGCTGGATAGTCAGGCACTAAGATGAAGTGGCCCAGGGCTCTGACCAGTGCCCTTACTGGTATTAGTCCAAGTGGAAATGAGCAAACTTAGCTGGGTCCAGTGGTCCTTGGGCCCTTTCCCAGGCAAGCCCGACTCCCGAGGCGTTGTTCAGGCACGTTAAGGGCTGCCTGCACGCGAGGAGCAAAGCGACAGGGCAACATGGGGTCTCCCGCCTCGGTGTCTGTCTGTCCACGCAGAGGCAGCGGCTGATCAACTCGGCCAACGGTGTGAGCAGCAAGCCGCTTCAGAACGGGAGACACGAGAGCATCGAGAACGGCAGCGTTCCGGGGGAGAACCCCGAGGAGCCACAGCGGGAGCCGGAGCAGCAGCCGCCGCCCCCACCACCACCCCCGGAGCCGGAGCCGGTGGAGGCCGCCTTCCTGTCCCCCTTCTCGGTGCCCGGTGAGTTCTGGGGGTGCGGGGCTCTCAGACTACGCTGCCGGGGACTCTAAGGGACCAAACCCAGGTCTTCAGGATGGAGACCTGGACCCGTGAGAGCACAGGAGGCTGGTGTGAAGGGTGGACATGAAGTCTCTTGATGAACGTCCCCAAGTACTGACTGTGGGTTAGAGCTGCAGTGGGACAGGAGAGCCTGTGCACCAGCCAGCCAGCTGGAGACAGCCCCTAGTGACTGCACTCACACGCCAGGGCAACAGGGCTTTCTCATGCACTTGGAAAGGAACCACGGAGTTCCCGTCATGGCTCAGTGGAAACGTATCTGACTAGCATCCGTGAGGACGTGGGTTCGATCCCTGGCCTCGCTCAGTGGGTTAAGGATCCGGGTTTCCGTGAGCTGTGGGGTAGGTCGCAGACTCAGCTTGGATCTGATGTTTCTGTGGCTGTGGTGTAGGCCGGCGGTTGCAGCTCCAATTCAGCCCCTAGCCTGGGAACCTCCATACCCTGAGGGTGTGGCCCTTAAAAAAAAGGAAAGAAAGAAAAGAAAAGGAACCACATTCGTGGTGAGTTATGGACACACTCAGACTCAGAAGGCAACCTTTCCAGCGCGGGCAGGCCATCTTCCCCATGTGTTGCATATGTGCTGGGACAGGCTATTCTGAGGCCACACGTGATCTGTAGACAGTTACACCTTATGTACTGGATGACATCTCCTGCCTGTAAGTAAGTCAGGTCAGGCTGTGACTCTGCCCTTAGCCCTCAGTGTCCTCCCATCTCGCTGGCATCTCACCTTCGAGGCCCAGTGACGTCTGACTTCTGGTTCCTCGCCAGCCTCACCTCTGTTCTTGCCCGCTCCTGCCCTCTGCTCCAGCCACAGTGGCTTCCTCACTGTCCTTCCCAGAACGTAGCGGGTGTGTTCCTGCCCCAGGACCTTTGCACTTGCCCTTTGCTGGAACACACTCTCCCCAGTTATCTGTATGGCTCACTTCCTCACCTGGTTCAGATCTGTGCTTGAATGTCAGCTTTGCAGACCCCCTGCTGTGGCGCAGTGGGTTACGTATCTTATCCGGCGTTAACTCTGGCCAGCAGAGGTTCGAGTCCCGGCCTGGCACAGCAGGTTAAAGATCCGGAGTTCCTGTAACTGTGGTGTAGGACACAGCTGCAGCTCGAGTTCAGGCATGCCCCCTAGCCCCCAGAAAAACTCACCTTTTCAGTGTGGCCTTCCCTGACCACTCTGTTTTAAATATCTTATTTTTTTTAATCGTGTGTGTCTCCCTAGCTATCATGCCGGCTCCGTGTGGGCTGGGACCTTTGTTTCATTCACTGCTGTATCCCCAGGGCCCAACCTGACTCGTAGTAGGTGCTTAGTAGATATCCATCAAAGGAGTGAATCCAGGAGTTCACGTGTGTGGGAGGAGCCCAGACACACCCAGTCTGTCTTCGGCTTTAACCAAACTCCCCTGCCGTCCATGATCGGAAATGACAGCCCGAACTCTTTGGGCCCATCTCAAGGTTCTTTTCTTGGTGTCCAGCTATCCTGCAAGGCAGGAGAGCACTCCAGACTTTTCGAGTCCAGGACTTGATGTTTTTCTGAAAAGAATTCTGTGTTTGGCATCAGGCTCACAGACCGTGCCTGATTTGGGGGGCTGAGGAGTGGCTGCCCCAGCGCCCTCGCCCCGCGTTTATGGGAGCAGTCCTGCTTCCCCCGTCGGTGGCGCGGGCCCGCCCAGAGCGGGCTCCTCGGTCCCCGTGCTCCCATCTGGCAAATGCAGCTTCTGTTGGCAGTCGCAGGGCTTCCTCGGAGTTTCTGGATCTGCCTCCAGAGCACAGCTGCCCCAGGCTCTTTCCCAAACTTAGAACCTGCTTCCAAAACCCAGACATGCCAAAGACGGGGGCGGTGCCTGGGAATCAGCATTTTCAAACCTGCCGTAAGTGATTCCTGGGGCCTCGTCTGAGTTAGGAACCGCCGCTCCTGGTCAGCACCTCCTTAGCCTCCTTCCATGTTCAGGGAAGACCCAGAGAATGAAAGTCATTCCCCCACTGAGGTCACAGAGGAGCCCAGCCCGGAGGTTTGGGCCTCCCCAGGGCCCCCTCCGCTGACCAGAAGGCTGGGGTGGTGGGTCTACGTCTCGGTCCGCCTCTAACACAACCCTGGCCTGTCAGCCCGCCTGCCAGACACTCCATGGGAGCCAAGATCCTGCCCAGCCTGCTTGTCTGGTGGACTTCAGGTGGAACTGTCTTTGGGTGGGAGCTCGGCCCCTGGGGCTGGGACACCGAGGCAGGAAGGAGTGGCCTTCCCCACATCCCGGGAGCTATCAGATCACGCATTTGGACATGACTTTCTTCTCTGTGGTGCTGAGTCAGACGAGAGCCTGCTCCAGGGCCGATGGACCGGGTCGGGCTTGCCCCGCCTAGAGTTTCTTCCTTCTGTGTCCTGAGCGGTCCTGACACAGGCCCCTGGCCACCCCACACAGCCCCGAGTTGTCACATGCCCAGCCAGGTCCGAGTCACCAGTGGGGTTTCAGTTCCTTGGGGCCTGGAGGCCGGATGCCGGGGAGCGCTGGAGTATGGCCACGGGGCGGGAGAGACAGCTGTGGTCCAGGAGACAGCCTGCCTCGCTGGGTCGGAGTGAGGAGGAGCTGCCACGGGGTGAGTTCTGTTCCAGCCCCAGCAGGTGGATGGAATCCCCATTTCACAGTCGTGGGCCTGATGGGGCCGCCGCCGCCACCCTCCGCTGCCACTTCTTCCGAATCCTAGTCCTGATGCTGCTTAGCATCCAGGGCTCTGCCGGAAACAGGGGGTGGCGGGTTGGGGGGCCATGCCCTTTTGGCAGCTGCTCTCCTATAAAGTGAGGCAGCCATGTGTCCGGGCAGCTCATCTTTCCATTTCCTGGAAACCCTGAGTCCGAGGACTGTGTGGGTCGGACCTCAAGACCGGCCATCCGTCCTCTTCTCCTTGCACCGGGAGCTGATGCTCCCCAGAGACCTGGCTGGTGAGAAATTGGCTTGAGCTCCCCGCAGGGACTCTGGGCAGGTCACTCCCGGGGCGGTGGGTCAGAATGCTGCTCTCCAGCAAGGGCTGGGACCAGAGGGCGCTCAGGTTCTCTGCGCCCATGAGCGCCTCACCAGGGAGCTCAGCCCTTCCTGGTGGGCTGGGACTTCCTGCTGGAGTCGGTTCCACATTCCTCTTCAAGCCAGAGGCTCTGGAACATTCCCCTGGGCTGGCCCACAGCAGAGCCAAGTGTTGCGCGAGCTTCCGCCCAGTGTTCGCCTCTCCTCACCCTGGGGAATGGGCCGGGGCTTCCTGTGTCCCTGCGACAAGCTCCCTTTGTCCCTGCGGAAGTGTTTCCAGGTGTTGGCCTGGGAAAGTGCAAGTTACCACCCCCCCCGCCCCCGCCACCGCCACTTTTACGTGAGGAACAGGGGTGGGAATGGAGCTGTGGGGCTGCTGCCGGGTTAGGTGTGCATGGCGGCCAAGGGAAGTCAGGGCTGGTATGGGCAGAGGTTCAAGGACATTGAGCCAGTCAGGCCCTCCGTCCACCTGCTCGGTGCTCTCATCTTTTCAGGTCGTCTCTGGTTGTGGCTTCGCGATGATCCGGTGCTGCAGGGCGGCCCTGCGGGGCTTCGGGTGTGGACGGAGCTGGGGTTCTTTCCAGCTGGGCCCCTGGAAGGAATCACGGGGCCGGGGAATGGATAGGAACCGAAGCGCTGGGAAGGGGGTCAACTCAGAACCAGACTGGCCACAGGTATCGAGGAATGAACCAGGCCATCTGGCGTGCAGCGGACAGGCCGGGAGGCAGGTGCTGAAGTCCAGAAACCCTGGGTTGGAATCTCAGTCCTACCACTAGCCAGTGCCGTGGACCTGGGCAAGCAGCTTTCTCTCCTAAACCTCCATTCCCCATCCACAAAATGGGACAATGGCATCCTGGGTCTCTGTGAGCAGTGAGATAGATGGTTGGTCACCACCTCTGTGGCCTCCGGGCATGGACACGGGTGCTCGGTAAGCATTCATTTGGATCAGGGTGAGCTTTAATCATGAGGCTTCTGCGCCTTCCCCTGCTTGGACTGTAAGCACTGTTCTAGAAAAGTCCAGAATCTCCAGAGGCCTAGGTGCCCTGGTCCTCCCCAGGGTCGGGGAGAAGGCACTGTATCTACTAAGCGCCACTGGACCTCAGGCACTTTGCCGGCGAGGTGATTTTTTTAGCCAGTGAACATTTGAGTACCAGACTCTCATGGGCTTTGGGGATCCAGGTAGGAACAGGACAGCTGCCAGGCTTGCAGGGTACGCGCCACCTCCTGCTCTTACGGCACAGCTGATGGAGGGGCACCAGCCCGCGGCCCCTGCTCTGCCCACCCCTGTGAGACATCACTGGGCTTGGGCCTCGGAGCCCAGGGCACCCCGCCACAGCCTGGTTCTGGCGCCCACCCGCTCCGATGCTGATTTACATCGACAGCAAATGCGGCTGTGCCCTTCCCCCTCCAGGCCACAGAGGCTGGTAGTTGGGCCTCCTGGGCTGGCTGCTGGTTGGAAGGAAATGCGAAAGGAGAAGGAGCCTTTCCTCCCGTGGAGACTGTGCTCCGAAGCCCAGCCACTGCCCTGCAAAGGCCGGCCGGGGACCCGGAGCCTCAGCCGGGCTGGCGAAAGCCCTTACTATGGGCTGTTTGTGGCTGACTTCATCTCCAGCACCACAGGCCACACCCTGGCCTTCTAGCTGCACCCCTGCCTCCCGCCTGCATAAGGGTAAGGAAATCAACGTCTTACCTTCTGGGAGCCTGGCTCTCATGTTCGCCTGTATTACAGCAGCCGTATCTACTGGGAACTTGTATGTCAGACATTGGGGGAAAAATTGGGAATTCTTGGAGTTTCCATTGTAGCTCAGTGGGTTAAGAACGTGACATAATGTCAGGGAGGATTCAGGTTCGATCCCTGGCCTCCCTCAGTGGGTTCAGGATCTGGCATTGCCACAAGCTGCCACATAGGTCACAGATGCGGCTTGGATCCTGCTTTGCTGTGGCTGTGGTATAGGCCAGCAACTGCAGCTCCAACTCAGCCCCTAGCCTGGTAATTTCTATATGCCATAGGTGCAGTCGTAAGAAGAAAAAAAAATTAGTAAAAAATAGGGAATTCTTACAGTACTGTCATGGGGCCCCCGTGTGCCACGCCCTGTTGTGAGAGCTTTACGCGCGTTCCCTCATTTAATCCTCAGTGACACGCGGGGTGGGGCTGAGGATCACCTCCATCTTACGGCGCAGAAAGGGACGCACAGAGAGGTTACCAGACTTGCTCACAGTCACCCAGCAGCTGAGGGGAGAGCAGAGTTTCCGGCCTGGGCAGCCCAGGCCGGGCGCTGCGGTGCCTGCTGCCTGCTTGTGCTCTGCCCTTTCCTTCCGTCCGTGAGGGAGCCGTGACCATTGTCCCCATTGTACAGAGAGGGAAACTGAGGCTCAGAGAGACTGTGTCTGCTCCCCGAGTCTCACAGCCGTGATGTGGGAGCCACCCTCCCACGCTGTGCCTCCTGAGCTGGGAATGCCATCGTGGGCCCGTCCAGGCCCTTGGAGCTTCTCGAACGGTAGCAGGAGATAAAACTCATTGCACACTTCCCGTGGACCAGGCAGGGAGGCTCACACTCAGGAACAGCCCCTCGTGATGGCCCTAGAAGGTGGGTACTGTTATTGCCCCCATTTTCCAGGTGAGGAAACTGAGGCTGGGAGAGAGTCAGTTGCCCAACATCATACAAGCAGAAGGGGCAGAGCCCCGATTCTGCACCCTGGCATCCTGACCCCAGACGTGCTTAGCGGACAGCGGCATAGCCCCAACAGTGGAGTCCTTTTTTTTTTTTTTCAACTCCTTTCTTTTGGAGGCTATAAAGGAATGGATGGTAATATCTTCTAGCTGATACCCAGGTGCTGAAGAATTTGGGTCTGTGTTGAGTAAAATTGCGTTGAATTATGGGCATCTGGGGACCTCAGGTGGCACAACTGAACCTTTTCTTCCTTTACCATCATAAAACTCAGCGCGAGCTGTCTGAAGATTTCAGGAAGCTTCTAGGGCTTCTCCTCCCACCCCCACCCCCGCGTCCCATCTTCCTCCGTTCTCCATAGCTCTGAGCAAGCCGGCATGGCTAGAGGGGAGAGGTCGGCTTAGTCTCTCAGATCCCAGTAAGAAGTACTGCAGGACTGGAGCTCTAGAAAACTCTGCCCGATCCTTGGCCTCTCAGCCACGCGGCACATCCGTGAAAGCAGCAGAGTAGCTGCTGGTGCCGTGCGCTCATTAACATGTAAAATTCCACACCCTCGGCTCCGTCTGCTCCAGGCCCGCAGAGACACACGACCGCTTTATGGTGGAAACGATCCTGTTCCTGCCTGCGTCTTGAGAGCCACCAGAGAGATGGCGCCTTCATTAGGCTGCCTCCTAAGTCAAGGTCAGGATTTCAAAGAAGCACCCTTGCCAGTCACTGCGGAGACCTGAGCTGTCAGGTCACAGCCCAAGTAGAGCAGACGCTGGCTGAGCACTGTTAGTTTTTAATATAACAGCCCTATTGAAATATTTACTTAGGGTAGTGCGCACACGTTTGAGGTAGGCAGATGAGTGCCCTTGAGCGTATTCACAAGGCTGGGCAACCATCACCACACCCCTCTTTCTTCGCGACCCTAAAAGGAACCCCCTTACCTGTGAGGAAAGATTGTGCACCCCCCCCCCGCCCCGCAAGTGTTACTCTACTCTGTCTCTTTGGGTTTATCTGTTCTAGACATTTTATATACATGGAATCATCCAGTCAGTGGCCTTTTTTTCTTTTTTTGCTTTTTAGGGCCACCCCTGTGGCATATGGCGTGCTGCAAGCACAGCCAAAAATTTTTAAAAATGACCACACAAAGTTGTTGGCGAGGATACAGGTATAGTGGAAGCCTCGTATACTACCGGTAGAAATGTCAGATGGTGCGGCCTCTTGGAAACCAGGCCGGCAGGTCCTCAGGGAGCTAAACATAAGAGTACGAAGCATCAGCTCCACCCCTAAGTTATATACTCGAGAAATGAAAACCTATATGCACACAAAAACTGGTGTGTGTTCGTGGCAATATTATTCACAGTAGCTAAAAAATATGAACGGATATCCATTGTGGTGAAGAGAATAAACAAAACACATTCGTATACTGGAGTATTACTTGACCATAAAAAGGAATGAACTCTGGCTACATGCTGCAACACGGGTGAACTTTGAAAACATGGTGCTAAATGAAAGAACCCAGACCCAGAAAGCCATGTATTATGACTCCATGTATACGGAGTGTCCAGAATAGGCGAATCTACAGAGACAGAAGTAGATTGGTGATTGCTGGAGTTTGGGGGGAGGAGGATGATTGCTAATAGAGGTGGGGTTTTTTTTTCAAGGTCCTAAAATCTAGCATTATTCAGCAATGATGATTATACGGCTTTCTAGTATACCAAAACCAACCTCGCTGTACACTTTAAATGCGTGAATTTTATATCTTAATTAGCTCAAGCTTTTAAATGGCGTTAACCTAAAAGGTTGGCTCTCACAGGGACAGGACGAGCAGCATGAGCAGCACCTGGGAACTTGTTACATATGCACATTTTTAGGACCCCCCCCCTCAATTCCAGAGCTGCCAAATCATTAGCCCCAGGGGAGGGGAGGTCCGCCAAGCTCTCCAGGAGATTTTTTTTTTTCATCTTCCCTTCATTCAAATGCATTTATTTATTTTTAAATATTTTTAGGGCCGTACCTATGGCTTATGGAGGTTCCCAGGCTAGGGGTTGAATAGGAGCTATAGCCGCTGGCCTACGCCACAGTCACAGCAACGCCAGATCTGAGCCTCATCTGTGACCTGCACCACAGCTCACAGCAATGCTGGCTCCTTAATCCACTGAGCAAGACCAGGGATTGCACTCACGCCCTCACGGATGCTGGTCGGGTTCGTTAACCACTGAGCCATGACAGGAACTCCTCAAATGCATTTAAAGGAAGCAACGACGTAGAGGGAGTAATAATCAGACAGACCTGCTGTGTTATTTCTACTACGCTATTTTGAGATTCTGCTTTATACTCAACTTCAAGAACTATTGGTCTTTGGCTAGGCATTCTCGATCATATAAACACTCCTGCTCCAGGGCCCATGAATGTCTGCATCATCTGGTGACACACACATCCCCACGTACCACAAGTTAACCAGTCTAGGCAGTTAACTGTCCAAATTATTTTGTTTGAAGTTTGTTGTTAGTAACTGCATCTGTTCTTAATTTTTCCCTCCAGTAGGATTAGCCATCTGTTTTGTTAGAGTTCATTTTAAAAGATTTTTTTACACATAATTAAATTGTAATTTCCTACTTCAAAAAAGAAATCTGAGAGTAAAAGAAACAACCACAGCCCTTCTTTCCCTTGCTTACGTTAGTAGATCAGTTGGAGTCCGTGGCCAGCATCTCTCAGATGTCCTTGACTTTGCACTTGAAGGGATGGCAGTTGGAGGAGGAGCGGGAGGAGCTCCTGGTGGTACTGGAGGGGTGTCCCTCAGGAAAGACACTGTCCCATCTAGAGCTGGGACATCTATAGTCTCGTCTATAGATGGTGCCCCATTTTCACCCCTGTAGCCCCAAAACTCTATCGTTTCACCTATAAGCTAATCTAGATTCTCAGTGTTAAAGAAACCCAGCCAGGCTGGTTTAAGCCAAAGGGCCCGTAGTGGCAGAATCTACCTTTAGGTAAAGCTTGACGTTGGGCTTAAATGGTCACAAGATCCTGTCCATCTCTCAGCAAGGCTTTCCCCTGCATTGGCTTCATCCCATGGCCGTTTGTAAAGATGACCACCAGCCATCTGGGCATCCATCCCCTTAGGTTAACCCAGTGCACAAGTGGTGCCTTGGGTTGAGTTATGGATTGTGTTCGACTGCATGTAACAGAAAATTCAAGTGACAAAGCCTTCACCTCAAGGGATTTATTTTTATCACATAATAAGTCCTGCAATTAGGGACTCAGTGTCCTGTTTCTGTTCTCCCATCCTTACCAGGTGACTTTTGTCTTCAGGATTGCCAAGTGGCTCCTGCAGTTTATGCGTTCATGTTCCAGGCAGGAACAAGGAGGAAGGTCAAAGGGCAGGAGACAGGTGTCACTCAGCCTGTCTCCTCTTATCAGGAAGATAGTCCCTTCTTGGAAACCCCACTGCTTATCTCATTGCCTAGAACTGTCCAGGGCCACTCCTACCTGCCAGGAAGCCTAGGAAATTAAGATTTTGGGCTGGGAACCAACTGTCCCAAATGAAATCAGTTTCTGTTAGTAGGAGGAAGGGACAGTGGATCTTAGAGACAGTGATTCCCAGTGAGATCTATACACCGGGCTCTAAACGAGTCATCCGCCCAGTCCCAAACCTATGTAAAGCCCCCGACAGCAGGGATTGTTGACTTGTCTACTGGTGGATTCTCAGCACCTAGAGTAGTGCGGAGCACAGAGAATGAACACGCTGAATATTTATGGAATGCTGAGCTCGGAGGTAGAGTCAGCCCTCCAAACCACGTGGTAAAAGAACATTAACATACTGTAACCAGGAGAGGGGGCGGATGCTGGGCGGACAAGAACAGTGAATGCCCAGCACAACCCAGCATTGCTCGGGCTAGCCAGTTCTTAGAGATAGCAAACTACCCATCCAGAAATATGCCTTCTATATGCAGACTAACCAGTCCGAAGCCCCAAGCTCTGAACCGCTGGCTTCTGTCTGGCTTTCACACTCCAGGAGGCACTATTTCTCTGTCCCAATTGCCCCAGGCTCAAGTACCAGACAACCGGAGACAGCTTCTATCCCCTAGAGCCCACTGAAATTGTTCAAACTAGCCAGTCCGAAACCTGCTCACCCTGCCTTGCATGTTCTCATGGGAACCACAATAACCATCTCTGTGTCTGAGGTCTTAGACTATGCCTGATTAAACAAATGCCAGGTATGTTTTAAAACAAGTTACATGTTGGTTTGGCAAGATAATTGTGTATTTGAGCACAATCTTAGAGCTTAAGAGTGTTAAAGCAGAAAAAGTCTTTATTTTTTTGGCTACGCCTACAATATGCAGAAGTTCCCTGGCCAAGGATAGAACCTGTGTCACAGCAGTGATGATGCCAGATCCTTAACCCACTGAGCCACCAGGGTACTCCAGAAACAGTCTTTAGAATCTTGGGAGGGCTCGGGAATCTGTATGTTAACAAGCCCCCAGGTCACGTAGGTGTTCAGCTAGGTTGGAGAACAACTGAGATGGGCATGAACTGAATCAATGAGGAAAGGCTTTCCAGAAGAGTCAGGACAATGGAGAAGCCGAAGACAGGTGGAAGGCGGGGGAGGGGCAGTGTGTTCACTGTGAAGGTTTTCCATACTTTGACCATGACTCACAGCAATAAATATCTTACACACACACGGATATCTATAAAAAGAAAAAAGAAGTCTCTGGAATAATATTTAATTCTTACTATATACCATAAATCTAATACTTATTTTTTCTTTTTAAGGAAATGCCAGTTGCCTGCCCCTTAATTGATTTTGCAGTGGGTCTCACCCAAAGTTGAAAAACACAGCCATCGAATAGGTCTGATGGAGCATTGTTTCTTAGGAAACAATGAGCTGGATGGGGCCAGATCAGGGCAGATGTCCAAACCAGATGGGAAACCCATCCAGGCAAAAAGACACATAATCAGATGCAGCTTAGTGTCTGTGAAAATAAGAAATCATCTTTCTGCTGGACGTTCCTATATGTCCGCCAAGATGCTCCTGAGTACCTACGTGTCCAGGGTTACAAATCCCCACAGTGAATTCTTCCCCTATGTACAGAGTTTTCGGTCAATTCTGGAGATGGTCTAGGCCTTTCCTGGCAGCCTAGATGAGCTGGGATGTGGGCTGAAATTTTGGACTCCCCAACCGGGCAGGAAACCTCGCTGCTATTTGTGTAAAAATTACAAGGCATGGAAAAGTGTATATAGAGGAAGATCTGGGAAGACAGATGTTTTTCTAGATAGAGCCTCTAGGATGAATACATGAATGGATTTGCTGATTTTGAGCTAACCGTATTCTCCTGACTCATTATTATAAGCAGGATGGGTGCGTTTTTTTCCTTTAGCAAATATGTTTTTAATGATTTAGGAAGATTCAAGCACAGATGCACAGAGCTAAAACACGTATTGCCAGCCTACTTGGCAATTTCTTTTTTCATTGAGCTGTAATTCATATGCCATTAAAATTCACACGTATGAAGTGTACGATTCAGTGTTTTTTAGTATATTCGCAGAGTTGTACAACATCACCGCTATATATAATTTCAGCAAATCTCCATCACGTCCCAAAAAGCTTCATACACACGAGCAATCATTTCTCATTCCCCGCCTCCTTCCACTCGCCGGCACCCAGCGCTCTACTCTCTGTCTCTATGGAGTTGCTTATTCAGTACATTTCATATAAATGGAGTTGTATGTGAACTTTTGTGTTTGATTTCTTTCATTTTGCACAGCGAAAACCCCAATTTCTTTTTTTTTGTCTCAATTGATAAGATTGGGCAGTTTTGCCTTTTATTCTATTAATGTGTATTGCACTGATCAAATTTCCTATGTTGACCCAACCTTACATTCCCGGGATAAATCCCACTTGGTCGTGGTGTATGCTCCTTTTTATATGTTGTTGGCTTCAGTTGGCCAGAATTTTGTTAAGGAGTTTTGCATCCGCATTGGTAAGGCATATTGATCTGTGGTTTTGTTGTCTCTTGATGTCTGGCTTTGGTATTGGGCTATTACTGGCTTCACAGAGAAGATTAGGAAGTGTTCCCTTCTCTTTAATCTTTGGAAGAGTTTGTGAAAGACTCGTACTAATTCTTCTTTAAACATTTGATGGAAATACCCGTAAAAGCATCTAGTCATGACTTTACTTCAAAGGAAGTTTTATCATTACTATTTCAATCTCTCATTATATGCCTATTCAGATTTTCTATTTCTTTTTTAGTCAGTTTTGGTAGTTTCTGTCTTTGTAGGATTTTGTCTGTCTCACTTAGCTTATCTAATTTGTTGGCACACAGTTGTTTCCTTAGTAATTCTTTTTATTTCTGTAAGATCCATGGTGGAGTCCTCTCTTCATTCTTTTTTTTTTTTTTTGCCTTTTGTTATTTTATGGCCACATCCGCAGCATGTGGAGGTTCCCAGGCTAGGGGTCTAATCGGAGCTGTGGCCACTGGCCTGCGCCGCAGCCACAGCAACGCAGGATCCGAGCCGCATCTGCAACCTACACTACAGCTCACGGCAACGCCGGATCATTAACCCACTGAGCAAGGGCAGGGATCGAACCCGCAACCTCATGGTTCCTAGTCGGATTCGTTAACCACTGAGCCACGACGGGAACTCCCTCTCTTCATTCTTGATTTTAGTACTTTGAGCCTTCTCACTTCTTTTCTTGGTTAGTCTAGCTAAAGTTTTATCAATTTTGTTGATCTTTTTAAGAATCAACTTTTAATTTAATTGATTCTGTTTTTTTTTTTTCTATTTCACTTCTACTTCAGTCTTGATTATTTCCTCCTTTCTAGTTTTTTTTGGACCTAATTGGCTCTTTTTCTTTCTTAAGTTGGCAAATTAAATCATTGATTTAAGTTCTTTCCTCCTTTTAAACATAGAAGTTTACAGCTACAAATGTCTAAGCACTACTTTTACTGCATTCCATAAATATTGGTATGGTATGTTTTCATTTTCACTCATCCCAAAGTATTCTCTAATTTCCCTTGTGATTTCTTCTTTGACCTATTTGTTGTTCAGGAGTGTGTTATTTAATATCTACATGTTTGTGAATCTTCCAGTTTTCATTGTGTTATTGATTTCTAATTTCTCTCCAACCTGGAATGGCTGTAGAATATATTTTGCTTTATTTAAATTCTTTTAAATGTATCGATGCTTGTTTTATGACCTAACATATGGTCTATCCTGGAGGATGTTCCACATGCACTCGAGAAGAAGATATATCTTCTTGAATGTATATATTGATGTTTTTCATCAGATTTGGGAAGCTCTTTAGCATGAGTTCTTCAAACATTGTTCTTTTCAACTCTCCCACTAAGCATATGTTTACATGTTTGATGGTATGCCACAGGTCTCTGAGGCACAGTTCATTTTTCTTTACTCTTTTTCTTTCTGTTCCTGAGACCAGATAATTCCAATTCACCTGTCCTCAAGGTCAATGATTATTTTTCTTCTTCCTTCAAATTTGGTGTTGAGCCCATCCAGTGAAATTTTCATTTTAGCTATTGCATTTCCCAACTCCAAAAATTCTGCTGGTTTTCTAATGTTTACTTCTTTATTGATATTCTCCAGTAAGAAATCATTTTCATACTTCCCATTCATTTTTGAGACATTTTTAAAACTTTTTTTGCATATTTTAAAATTGCTGATTTAAAGCCTTTGCCTAGTAAATCCAGTTCTGTAATTCCTCAGAGATAATTTCCATTATCTGCTTATTTCCTTCGTATGAACTATATTTTCCTGTTTCTTTTCATGTCTCATAATTTTTTGTTGTGGACATTTAAAATAACATAATGTCAGAGTTCCCATTGTGGCTCAGTGGTAACAAACCCAACTAGTATCCATGAGGATGAGGTTTGATCCCTGGCCTCCCTCAGTGGGTTAAGGATCTAGTGTTGCCGTGAAGTGTGGTATAGGTCACAGACAAGGCTCAGATCCTGTGTTGCTATGGCTGTGGCATAGGCCAGCAGCTGCAGCTCTTTGATATGACCCCTAGCCTGGGAATCTCCATGTGCTGTGGGTATGGACCTAAAAAACAAAAGGAAGGAGGGAGGGAGAGAAGGAAGGAAGGAAGGAAGGGGAATAATAGGGAGGGGGGAGGAGAGGGGGGAGAAGAAGTTAGATTCTTTCCCCTTCCCTGGGCTATTTTTTGTTGCTTTATTATTGTTTTGTTTGTTAAATGACTTTTATAACTAATTCTATAAAATCTATACTCTTGGTTTTGTAGACACCGAAATATATTAGACTAGCCTAAAGTCATCTAATGATTGCACAGAGATTTCCTTAGACACTATGATTAAAACAAGTCTCCCAGTCTTTGCTGATGGGTTCTTTGTGTGCTTGGGGGCATGCTTTTAACTCCCAGGCAGGCAGTTTGCAACTCCAGCTTAGCCTTTACTTCTTGCTTTCTCAGAGCTTCAGTGTTAGGCAGAAGTAAAAGTTTAGGGTGTTTTCAAGTCTTTCCTGAGCTTGCAAATAACCCTTGGAACAGCCCTATGCATGTGAATAGGCTCTGTTATTCCCGGAAATATGTAGGCTCTTTACCAAGCCCTTTATGGATAGCTCATTCCCAGCTTTTCCTTTTAAGCTTTTTCATTAATCTATTGTTTGTCTAACTGTTATCCACTACCTTGGGCAGCACAATTTTGAACAATTGCCTCTGATTGTTTTCAAAAAATGCCCTCAAGGAAAAAGCTATTCAGACTGGGTAAGCTCTGATTCAAGAGAAATAAAGACAGCTTTGAAAGTGAGGTCTTTTAGGAAGCCAGCAGACTGGTCAGATAATGGCAGTTCTCTGGGAATGGACTTGGAAGGAACTCTAATCCTGTCCTGCCCCTTCTGATAGATGCAAGGCTACTGGTGTTCAAGGCTACTCAAAAAATGATAAAATGGAATCAAACAGGACAAGTTAAAACTATAAAAGTCCACTGTTCTTATTGATACCCAGCCAGTTTTCTTAAATAAACTTCCTGGATTGCTACAAAGCTTTGGTTCATCTCCAGAGTTCTAGAAGTTGATCTTGGCCATTTGTTGCTAGTGTTCTCATTACTTTTACAGAGGAATTTTCAGAGGTCCTTCCTCCACCATCTCTTTGGCATCACCCTCAAGCCTGTTTTGAGCTTGCATGTGCTCAAAAGACCCCATGGTTTATTAAGGACACTATGCTTGTATTTGGTGGCTTTTGAAACCACTTTTCTTCTGTTGAATTGTTTGTGGATTCCTTTGGTAGGGGCCAGTGAGGTCATACTTGCCGGTAGGATACCACAATTTAGTCTTGCATCTGCCACTGGCTGAGTGTATGAACTTGAAGCAAAGGTACTGAGATTTCCAGAGCACCTACAGTGCCAGGCTCTCTGTGCTGGGTGTTTTATGTACGTTGTATCATGTCATTTTTTGCAACAGCCAAGAAAAAGATAATGTTCTCATTTAACAGGTGAAGAAACTACTAAAATGTAAAATGCTTAGTACTGGATCTGCTACACATTGCAAATATTCCCTACATGGATTATTGTATTGTTACTACTACAGCTGATATTGTCAGAGGAGGAAGTGGAATCGAGGAGATTGCTCAAGGCTGTTTGAATTCCAGCCCAGTTCTCTCTGGCTCCAAAGCCCATCCATATTCCACACCCTGATTCCAGCTGCCCTGTGTAAATCTTTTCCCACTTTGGGTCTCCCTTTCCTCAGCCTGTTAAATGAAGGATTTGGACAGAGGTTATTCAATCAACAAACACTTAATTGTTTTGCTAAAATGGCTTCTAGGTTAACATGAAGTTGCATGATTCTGGGAGATCCATTGCTGGGAGTCCGACTGGTAGCATTCTCTTGTTTGGCTTGAAAAAATAAGCCAACAGGTACACTGGCAGGTGTGTAACCCCGTGTGTGTTTTTCTCTCCCCCTCCCTTCTGGAACCACCCTGTCCCCCCGCAGAGGCCAGAGGGGACAAAGTCAAGTGGGTGTTCACCTGGCCACTCATCTTCCTCCTGTGCATCACCATCCCCAACTGCAGCAAGCCCCGCTGGGAGAAGTTCTTCATGCTCACCTTCGTCAATGCCACGCTGTGGATTGCTGTTTTCTCCTACCTGATGGTGTGGCTGGTGAGTGGTGGGAGCGAGGTGAACTGTGTGGACAGCCCATGCCCAGCACCGGCCAGAGGTGGGAGAACTGGGTTCAAGACCAACCTCAGGCACTGCTGTGCCACCTTTGTTAAGTCACCCACCTTAACAGATATTGGCTCATTTCTCACTAGGAAGGGGTTTCAGCAGAGGTACGTGAGGCAGTGCTGTGCACCAGGGAGACCCAGATAGACACCTGTGGTGTCCATGGGAGGGAGACAAGCCTTCTCACAGACAGCCTGAGACATGCCACCCTGGTGTGATGGGAAGAGGAATGTGGCAGGCGTGGCGTGGATTCTCCATAAAGAGTTCTGGAGGGCTAATAACTGGGCCCCTTTCCGTTTTCAGCATCCATAGGGCAATTCAGAGACTAGAGTCAATGGAAGATGAACACAAGGCAACCCCTTCCATGCCTGGAAAGATGCCAGAGGATGCTCCTCTCCCCTCTCTAGGCTCAGGAACATGTATAAACTTTAGGTAAACTCTTCTAGTCCTCATCACAACCCAATGGGGTAAGCGTTGCTATTACGCCCATTTTACAGATGAGGAAACTAAGGCATCCAGATTGAATCATTTGCCCAATTAGTTACACAAGTCATGGGTTCTAGCGTTGGCCTCCAGAGTCCATGATCCCAGCCGCTGTCCTGAAGGGCCTCTCAGTTTGTTACTGTAATTTTCAGGCGCCATGTGGCCTGAAGGTTTTCAGGCAGAAAGGCATCGCCATTGGTCCTCTGGCGGCACGTCACAGCTCCCTGTACACGTCACTGGCTGGGCGGAGCAAAGCAGGAGCCCTCCTCCCTTGCTCTGTGCATCACCCTGTGGGGTCCCTTCCCCACCCCTCGCCCTTTCTGGGGAACAAGGAGAGACGTGGGTGCAGGACTTCTGCGTTTCTATCAGGAAGCTCCCTTGTCAGCACTCACACCTCAGCGGTATCCGCAGGGTCATTTTCCCTCCCTCCTGACACACAGTGCCTCCTAACACCTAACACACGGGGCAAGGGTGTGTTGATTTCAAAGGCAAAAAGACCCTCTTTCTTTCTTTCTTTCTTTCTTTAGGGCCGCGCCCGTGGTATGTGGAGGTTCCCAGGCTAGGGGTCGAATTGGAGCTACAGCCACCGGCCTTCGCCACAGCCACGCCAACACAAGATCTAAGCCGCGTCTGCAACCTACACCACAGCTCACAGCAACGCCGGATCCTTAACCCACTGAGCAAGGCCAGGGATCAAACCCACAGCCTCGTGGTTTCTAGTCGGATTCATTTCCGCTGCGCCACGGTGGGAACTCCAGGACCCTCTTTCTTTTAACTCCGGAGGAGCAGTTCAGTGGGGAAAGAAGAGCTGTGTGGTCACGTGGGAATGGATGTGAATCCTCATTCTCCCCTCTGAGCCGCGAAACCTGCGGAGGTGACAGCCTCCATGAGCCACGGTCACCCCGTCGCAGTCTCTGTTCAGGCATCAGGTCTGCACCTACAGCATGGCAGACTTGTGTAACTGTGGCTATTGGCGTGTTCACCACGAGATGCAGCCAGTAGTGCTTCCATGCTTGTTCTGGTAGAGATTAAAATCCCCATAGATGCCAGGGTGTGTGTGTGTGTGTGTGTGTGCGTGTGTGTTTGGAAGATGAGTGGGAAATCGCTACTCTCCAAACCCCCCAGAAAAGGATGGTAATCAGAGTGAAAACTAGGCCTCAAAATAAATTGGGAGGGGGAGGGAGGAGTTCCCATCATGCCGCAGCAGAAACGAATCCGACAAGGAACCATGAGGTTGCAGGTTCAATCCCTGGCCTCGCTCAGTGGGTTAAGGATGTGGCGTTGCCGTGATCTGATATTGCTGTGGCTGTGGCGTAGGCTGGCAGCTGTAGCTCCGAGTGGATCCCTAGCCTGCGACCCTCCGTATGCTGTGGGTACGGCCCTGAAAATCAAAAAATAAATAAATAAATTGAATTTGCAAACCTAAATTTTTCTGAGTAGGATTAAAGCCCATCTTTACATCTGGTAAAAGGATCCAGTGATTTCTCTTACTAAAGTGCATTCCCAAAACAACATTGCAAGTGACCAAAGTACTCGGTGACATTGGAGTGGGTGCGAGCATTAGGGAAGATCAGATTAATGAACGTGTGAATTTTTTTTCTGCTCTGATGAATGAAAACAACAGGATTGTGAAATCAGTTCTGTTAATTAGCCGTTAGGTAGGACATTTAATAACACTCCCATCCCTCCCCCACCCCAATCTTTGACTTACTAACCCCACTCCCGCTTCTTAAAGCAGAGTCTTGGCGAGAGTCACGGAACCACCTTGCTGTGGGGCACGCTTACCCATGGTTTTGAACTTCAGCTGGCCTCAGCTTGGGGTAATCGAATGAGCTCCACAGTAGAAAATGGTAAAAACAGCTCTATTTCTACTGAAGCAAGGAGTACCTTCGACAGGGGGCCATGCTCTGACTTCCCTCATGCTCCGACGGGGGCGCCAGTGAGCAGTGAATTCTCTCCTGTCCACCCCTGACCCCACTGCCCTTAGCATCTCTCACCCCCAGGGCTTTGGGGAAACCATTCATTGAATGTCAATGTCAAAAGACAGGGACTCTCAAAATGGGTCGTCCTGTCCAGTGCTTCTAGGGAGACCGAGGACCGAGACGGAAGCATGATTTCCACAAGGTCAAGCAGATGCCACTCCCTGTCCCCCGCCCCAGCTCTAGACTCCCTTTCTGAAGCCCAAGCATCAGGAGGGCTGGGTGGGCCCAGGGATGGAGTCCAAAGCAAAGTGACACTCAGGTAGCACCTCTGGTCCTGACACTTGCACACACACAACCTTCCTTCTGACCTCCCGCCCCCAC
>PVHT021183632.1:4915085-4955482 GCA_004024745.2 Catagonus wagneri
TCCCGCCCCCAGCTTCGTAGCCTTGTGTTCAGCGATTTAAGAAAACAAAAGTGGAGGCATCACCAGTGTCGCCAGACTAACCCAGGGTCCTGTATTTATGACATCTGGCATCACCCATAAAAACAGCCAGAGCCCGGCTGTGCTTGTGGGGACCTTCACGGACAGCATGGATTCAGCGCTGGTGGATCAGCTGTGTGTTTTCTGTCCTCCGCGTCTCTCTTCTTACACAGGCCAGTCGGTGGGCACTCTGCCCGTGCCCGGTGATGCTGAGCTGAGCACTGACCTTTGGGGACGGAGCACCTTCAAACCACTCTGCAGAGCTTTGTCCTCGGAGGAATGCCATTTTAGTCCATGAGCTCTGGCCTTAGAAAGCACCCTTCATCTGGATCTAATCACCCTCATTTTTTCTGCCCCCCTGGATTGCAGGATGAGTGATTGAAAGAGAAGGGAAACATACATCTATGAATGTCTTACACAGGCCAGGCACTGTCCCCTCGTATTTATTTTCTCACTTAATCGTCATGTAAAAGCCCATTTTACAGACGAGGGAGCTGAGGCTCAGAGAAGCAAACTAATTTATCCCAGGTCACTGAACCATTTGCTGGGATTGGACCCATCAGCTAGGATGTGAACAAGCCTCGCAGGTGCCACTGTTCCCATTTTCTAGATGGCACAAGCCAGAGCTAGGCACTTGTAAGGAAGGCAGATTCCTGGGCTTCACCTGAGACCTCCTGAATCAGAAACCGGGGGTGGGGCCTGGCAGTCCCGTTTTAACCCAGCCTCCGGAGGGTTTCCTACACGTTCAAGTCTGAGAACCCCGACTGACGGAGAGTGTCAACAGTGGGTGTCTGAGGGTCTTGAGAAATGGTAGATGATTTTGTTTTCATTTTACTTTATTTGCTTGACTTTTTTAAATACAGGAGTTCCCTGGTGGCTTAGAGGCTTGAGGATCTGGCATTGCCACTGCTGTGGTTCAGGTCACTGCTGTGGCGCAGGTTCCCTCCCTGACCCAGAAACTTCTTCATGTAGCGGGTGTGGCCAAAAAATAGTAAATACGGGGGGAAAGAGAACATTTAAAAGATGTTTTTAAATTAAAAGCATGTTCCAGATCTCTCTACTGCTTGCAGCAGTCCTACATTTAAGTTAAAAACTTAACAAGCAGCTTTCCCAGGGTTCTCCTCTGTGGGTTCACGTTTCCCCCCTCTTCTGCAGGTGACTATTATTGGATACACCCTTGGGATTCCTGATGTCATCATGGGCATTACTTTCCTTGCAGCAGGCACGAGCGTTCCAGACTGCATGGCCAGCTTAATCGTGGCAAGACAAGGTACGGATGGTGCCCCAGCCCCGGCCCTCCCCCGGCTGAGCTCCAATTCCAGGCTCTCCTGGCCCATAGTCGTTAAGTCCTGCTGTGGAGGAAAAAGTGTGCCAACTGGAAAGCATCATGTATTAGGTCCACCCGTGAGGAGAATACGACCGAGATCAACCCCTCCAGACCTCTAGAAAGAAGCCTTTGCTTACGTAGAGTTGTATAAAAACGATTGAACAGAGCTGGAGCCCAGACTTTTTTTTTCTCTTTTTAGGGCCGCACCGGTGGCATGTGGAGGTTCCCAGGCCAGGGGTCGAATCAGAACTGCAGCTGCCAGCCTACACCAGAGCCGCAGCAACGCAGGATCCTAGCCACATCTGCGACCTGCACCTCAGCTCGCAGCAATGCTGGATCCTTAACCCACTGAGCAAGGCCAAGGATGGAACCTGTGTCCTCATGGATACTAGTCAGGTTCATTACTACTGAGCCAGGACAGGAACTCCGAGCCCAGACTTTTTATAGCAAATGAAGTGGTAACAAGAAATGTTCTGGTCCCAGGAAGGCAAAGTGGGGATAGTCTAGCTCTCCAGTTCTTTTTGGATTCCTTTTCAAGGTCTAGAGCTTGTATAGTGTATTGGTTTGCTTCACGGTCTCTTCCATTGGGGCTTACTACCTGACATGAGGGAAGCAGGTGAAGACTGCCTATATGCTCTAAAGAGCTATGAAGAGTCGCCTTCATTTTCCTGCCCTTTTTTCTTCCTCCGTAGATGGAAGAGTGAAAGTTCAGATGGACAGGGTGTTCCAGGGGGCCGGGCCGGGTGTACGGGGGACGAGACGATTGGGGGCGAGGTGTTTGGGGCGGAGCGTTTGGGGGTCGGGGTGTCCGGGGGCGGGGTGTCGGAGTGTAAGGGGGTCGGGGTGACAGGAAAGAAGTGTCCAGAGAGAAGATCGGTGGGGAAAAAAAGAATACGTTTTATTTCTACAAGATAAAAGAGGAGTCGGTCAGTCCTGAGAAAACATGAATTGAGGGGAAGAGAAGGGAGGAGCGTGTTTGGCAATAGGCCAGAGCATTGTGGAGAATGGGGACAGTTGGGAACAGCAGCTGAGGGGAAAAAATTTAATCGAGTGATTTTGAGGTGAATGTAATCATTTCCTAGGGCGGTCACGGTAGAAGTGCCCTAACAGGGTGCCTTAAAATAACAGAAATTGGAGTTGACATCATGGCGCAGCTAAAACGAATCCAACTAGTACCCATGAAGATGCGGTTCGGTCCCTGGCCTCGCTCAGTGGGTTAAGGATCCGGCGATGCCGTGAGCTGTGGTGTAGGTCGCAGATGCGGCTTGGATCCCGTGTGGCTGTGGCTGTGGTGCAGGCTGGTGGCTACAGCTCTGATTCGACCCCTAGCCTGGGAACGTCCATGTGCTGTGGGTATGGCTCTTAAAAAAAAAATAATAATACAGAAATGGATTAGCTCACAGTTCCAGAGGCTAGAAATGCAAAATCAAAACATCAAGGTGTCAGCAGGACAGCGCTCCTCTGAGGGTTCTAGGGAAGAGTCCCTCCTTGCTCTCACCCGGCTCCGGTGGCGGCCAGGAATCCGTGACTTGCCTCTTCACGTGCTATTCTTCCCTGTGTGTGTGTCTGTGTCCCAACTTCCCGCTTCTTCTAAGAACACCAGTCAGTGGATGGGGGCCACCCTAATTTGGCATGACCTTATTTTAATTGGATTACATCTGCAAAGACCCTCTTTGCAAATAAGGTTATATTCACAGGTTTCAGGTGGACACGGGGGCGGGGCGGAGGGCACCATTCCACCCAGTACAGTAGGTTATAGGAAAGCCAAGGAGCCCAGAGGGTCTGGCATGAAATTGGGTAGAATTCTGGCATGAAATTGGAGTCATACCAGCTCCAGTGTCACACAGATGGGAGATGACAAGTTCATCCAGAGCCGAGGTTGGCTGGGTGGACACAACTGAAGGTCAAGGGGGAGTTCCCGTCATGGTCAGTGGTTAACGAATCTGATTAGGAACCGTGAGGTTGCGGGTTCGATACCTGGCCTTGCTCAGTGGGTTGAGGATACGGCGTTGCCGTGAGCTGTGGTGTAGGTTGCAGACATGGCTCAGATCCTGGGTGACTGTGGCTGTGGCGCAGGCCGGCGGTCATAGCTCCGATTAGACCCCTAGCCTGGGAACCTCCATATGCCGCGGGTGCAGCCCTAGAAAAGACCGAGAGAAAAAAAAAAAACAACGAAGGTCAAGGGAGCAAGAGAATGTGCTGTTTAAACAGCTATCCTCGAGTGCAGGCTAGTGGATGGGGGGTCATGACACTAGAAGGTCAGGGCCTTGGAGGTCAGTGAGGTCGCAGGCTCTGCAAGAACAAGGACAGGTGGGGTTCTGAGAGCAGACCTCAGCTCAGAGTGGCTTCTGTGGAATGTGGAAGCAGAGACTGAGGACAGATGAGGTGGGGGAGAGGGCGGATAATTGTCATAAGGGTGGTGCTGATGTGATTGACAGAGGACCCAGAAAATGTTAAAGCCTAGATGGATTCTTTATGGCAGAGGATGCAGAAACCTCTGTTCTGAACCCACCGCACAAAGCAGGACCCATGCAAAGTGCTCTAATATGGAGACACTGTATCCTCGAGGTTCGCAGCCCAAAGTGTGGTCCATCCCAGCAGCATCAGCCTGAGAGAAATGCGGACTCAAAGCCCCGCCCCAGCCCCACCGAATCAGAGTCTTTTTAGCCACAACCCCCCCCCCCCCCCCGCCATGAGTCAGAGTTTGAGAAGTGCCTGTTAAGAGTGCCTGTTAAGAGGGCAGCACCCGCGCAGATTGAACAGTCGCCAAACTGGAGAAGCATTCCTCTCTGTTCTCCCAAACTCAAACATGTCTGTGCCTTCTGACCTGACTGGCTGGTGCCTGTCTGCCCACCAGGGACAACTAGCTGGTCCAAAACAGTCGCTGCACCTTCCTGTTCATAGGATCCTGGGAGACTGGGAGGCAGGTTTCCCAGAGGTACTGCCTCCGATAGGAATAGGCTCCCAAGATCTTGAAGGCCCTCGGATCAATGCCCGAGCAGCCAGGGAGGGAGCTGAGAGGCCTTGAGGGAGGCTATGTGTCCTACAGGTCAGCGGAGGGCAGCAGCAGGGCGGGAGGAGGTGGCCTGGCTAATACTGGGGGCAGGTGGTCAGACAGAGCTGAGGCGGTCATCTGAATGCTGGCCCTGAATGAGTCCCTGTGACCTTCTCAGTGACCAGGGCAACTTTCTGGTTACAGAAACGTGTGTTTCAGGCTGTTCATTCCATGGACGTTTGTATGTGGTCAGATTATGACAGTTGTGTCACTTTAGGGCAAAGGGACCCGGTTAGCACAGGTTTCAGGTAGCCTGAGTATTTGTAAAAGTTTGTTTTCTCAAGTTATGAAGCTTTTCAGACTGTGTGGCTGGCATGGTAATGGACAGTGGGGGGTGGGGGGAGAAGGCAGTGACATGGCCCCTTGCCTCTAAGATGCTTCTAGTCTGGTTGGGGGATGGGGGGAGTTCATTCTTAGGAGACCATCGGAGCATAAGAGCTGATGCCCTGGGTCATGGCCGGGGGGCCATCGTCTCGGTCACGAATATACCCCTTGGACAAAGCCATCTCCCTCCCAGAGCAACGGGGAGGTCAGATAAGGAAGAGCACGCCGTGGGTTCTCGGAGAACACCAGCTCGTACACCTGGCGGGAAGAATGATCGAGGGATGGGTGTTAGTTTCCCAGGGCGGCCCTAACCACCGCAAACTGGGAGACAGAAAAACGGAAAGCGACCCACAGTCCTGGAGGTTAGAACTCCAAGATCAAGGTGTCAGAAGGCTTGGTTCTTTCTGTCTGTTCCAGGCCTCTCTCCTTAGCCTGCAGGTGGCTGTCTTTATGTTTAAATGGAGCTCTCCCCGAATGCATGCCTGCGCCCTAATTTCCCTTTATAATGATAACACCAGTCATTTCGGATTAGGATCCACCCTAATGACTTCATTTTAATGTGATTATCCCTATAAAGACCCTATTTCCATATAAGGTCACATTCAGAGATATTGGGGATCAGGATGCCAACACAGGAATCTTGGGGTTACGGTTCAACCCATAACAGGCCCCTGGAGACGTCATGAAGGGAGAGGCTCTTAGACCTCATAAAAAGGTTTTAGAGATGTGGGTCCCAGGAGAAGGAAGTCCTTTCTGAAGCGTTGCTAATAACAGAACAGTTATGGGAAGGAAGAGAGGGTTTCCAGCAGCCCGCTCTTAACGACCTGTCGTGACGTGTCGATTGTCCCCTGCAGGCCTCGGTGACATGGCAGTCTCCAACACCATAGGAAGCAACGTGTTTGACATCCTCGTGGGACTCGGCGTACCATGGGGGCTGCAAACCATGGTTATTAATTATGGATCCACAGTAAGTTCCTCTCACCTCCGTCATAAGCCAGACAGGCCAGGCCCATGAGCTTTACAGGGACCGGTGATGGTGCTGGCCCTGTTGCAGCTGAGGCCATGCTGCCCCCTTCTCCCCGGCACCCTGGCACCTACTTTGCGTGAAGGCATCCAGAGCAGCCTGGGAGGTGCCTGCAGGAGGCAACCCATGTTTGCCCAGCACTCACAGCGCTTCACCCTGTGTCTCTGCCCGTGGGCGCGCTTGTCCCCTCCTCGTCCATTTCCTCCGATGAGCAGACACCTGAATCCACGGTCATGTGCCCACCGTGGACCCCCACCTCAGCAGCCCCGAGGTTCAGGGCGTGGTGTGCTTGTTTTCCAGGTGAAGATCAACAGCCGGGGCCTGGTCTACTCCGTGGTGTTGCTGCTGGGCTCCGTTGCTCTCACCGTGAGTATTTGCAGTTCCAGAATAGAAGCTTCTTGCAGATGTCATTTCCTCTGATTCTGCACAGTTGTTTTTATGTCTCTGAAGCCCCTCTCCCTTCCTCTTGGCAGTGAGAGATAAAGCTATATAAATTCACAGGAGTTCCCACTGTGGCACAGTGGGTTAAGAATCTGACTACAGCAGCTTGGGTTGCTGCAGAGGCCCAGATTCGATCCCTGGCCCAGGGCAGTGGGCTAAAGGATCTGGCGTTGCCACAACTGTGGCATAGGTTGCAGCTGCGGCTCAATTTTCAGTCCCTGGCCCAGGAACTTCCATATGGTTTGTATGTGCCATAAAAAAAAAGAAAAGAAAAAAGTTCAGGAAGAGTTCCCATTGTGGTGCAGAGGAAATGAATCCAACTAGGAACCTTGAGGTTGTGGGTTCGATCCCTGGTCTCGCTCAGTGGGTTAAGGATCCGGCATTGCCATGAGTTATGGTGTAGGTCACAGGCGCGGCTTGGATCCCACGTTTCTGTGGTTGTGGTGTAGGCCACCAGCCTTAACTCCAGTTCGACCCCTAGCCTGGGAACCTCCATGTGCTATGGATGCAGCCCTAAAAAGCAAAAAAAAAAAAAAAAAAAGAACATTGCAGATACCCCCAGATGCAATTTGTGCCAAGACTGTTGACATCCTCTTTCCCCTGAGCGACTAAGAAGTCCCCAGAGGAAGTGAACTGCCTTTCTGTCCCGTTGCTGCCCCATCTGTCTCCTCTTACCGGTGCCAGTAAGAGACAAGTCCTGCCCCAGCCCATCTGCGCTGACGTGGGGGCACGATGGTCAGGCCTCGGGGCTGGCACATCCTCAAACCGGGGTCTCCTCTCCACGAGCCCCAAACTGTGCTAAACCCTCGGTCTCTGCTCCTTTTGGTCCATCCTTACAAGCACCTGATGCCGCCGTTCCATTTTGTGGAGGAAATCAAGGCTCAGGGGTTAGGTCAAGGGGTAGGACATGACAGAGCTGGGATTTGAATCCACACTGGCCTGTCTCTAAGGACCCGTGGTGCTGCTCTGATGAGGTAACTGTGGTCCAGCCTTCAGGAAGCCTCAATACAGGCATAGGAAAGAAGGCGGTCAAAGGACTCGCGGGTGAGTCTGGGAGGATCGTAGGAAGAAGATGTGCTCCAGCCCCGTCTCCCAGACGCACACTCACGCACACACGCACATGTAGACATGCACATGCCCACATGCAGCCACACAGATACACACACACACAGACACACATATACAAAGATAAACACAGGCACATAAACACACAGACACACACGTGCACACATACAGCCACACGTGCACACAGACACCCACACATACACATACACGCACACAGATACACACCCACACAGATACCCACACATATACACATATACACACATAGATACACACCCACACATATACACATATACACAGACACACACATATACACCCACACAGACACACCCATACACAGACATCCACACACAAGCACATACAGACACACGAAGACACACACACACACACGTAGAAAGAGGTGGTCCAAGCTGAAGTTGGCCAGACCGTGGGCCAGCAGAAGCCTTGGGAGTTTTGCTGAAGGGGCTGAGGATGCCAGGTTCTGAAGCAAACGGAGGACCCGTGAAAGTCCCCGGAGGTGACTGAAGAAGGCCTGGGAGGGCACTGCGACCCGAGGAAGCGATGTGCCTGCTCCAGGGGGGCCCGTGCCCTGCACGAGCGGCTGCTGTGTGTGCCCGGAGCCCGCCCCCTTCCATCAGACAAGTCTACAGCCTGCGGGGCTCCTTCCGACCCAACCGAGGACAGACCCGGCAGCACCCTCTGCTCTTGTCCGCGTTGTGGAGAAAGTTCGGGGGTTCGGAGTCATGCGGAGATTTCCAGGAGGAGTGCCTTTTGCGTTTCCCTGCCCCCGAGCCCAGTCCTTGCGCTCTCTCCCTCCTTCCAGGTCCTTGGCATCCATCTGAACAAGTGGAGGCTGGACCGGAAGCTGGGAGTCTACGTGCTGGTCCTCTACGCCATCTTCTTGTGCTTCTCCATCATGATAGAGTTTAACGTCTTCACCTTCGTCAACTTGCCCATGTGCCGAGAAGACGATTAAAGCGGAGCCCCCCTTCCCGGAAGCTGTTCTGGACACTCCGGCGCTGGCGTCCTCCCCACCCTCCCCTCCCCCTACCACGAGTCTCTCCTGCATCAGCGGCCACCGTCTGTTCTTTCATCCACGGGAAGGAAGAGCCCTCATGGTCTTTGTCTGGCCACGGGCCAGGCTGCTGGGTGTCATCCTCCTCCTCGGAGTTCTGGCCCCCCAAACGGCAAGATTCGGGGGCCGCTGTTGGAGCAGCTTCGCCGACCTCTGAGCTGCCAGCCACAGGGGTGTGGCATGTGTCTCCTCTCTCGGACACTTGGGGCAGAAGGACTTCTGTGCGTGAGTTGTTGCTGTTGCACGGCAGCCTCGGAAACGAGGTGGTCAGTGAACACGAGGTGGTCTGGGACAAGTGCAAAATAGAAATGTTGTCCTCAGGGGCCCCCTCTGGGCTGGAGGGTGCGAGTTCCTTGGGCAGATGCGCTACTGAGAGCCTCTGAATCCTGCTGGAGGCATCTCAGCTTGGAGGGAGCAAGGCTCGATTGACCCATTGGGAATTGGAGGCTGTGATAGCCAAGGCTCCAGCCCTTTTTCTGGAAAAACTGGAAGCAGTTGTTCACAGCAGAAGAGATACAACAAGTGACTACCTTACCACATTTATGGAGGCAATCAGAGATTGAGCAATGAAACATTAAAAATCAACTGTCAGCTCTAGATCATCATACTTGAAAACATATCATTCCACACAAAGGACCTGGATGGGAACCAGAAAGGTAACGCTGAATGGAAGACGGACCCTATGTGTGTATCCAGTTGCACTGACACTAAGACGACTGGTTTGGAACATAGAAAAGAGTGAATGACTAACATCTAAACGGGTGCTAACTCAGAGACACGATGGAGATTGTCGTTTACAGCCGTTCATTCCAGACCTGCTGTGGGATGTGACGCACTGTCAGTGTGGGTTTGTCATTTCTTTGTTCGTGCTCTGCTCTCCAAACCGCCCTGTTCAAAGACCCAGTTGTTTATATGCCCAACAAATTTCCTAGCCTGCTGAACTGGAGTGAGTGTGCCAGAAGTCAGAGTTAGTGACAAGAAGAGAGAGGTCCTGAAAAACCACCAATTGCTCTCTGGTTAGCTGGAGGGCAAGTATGAAAACCGTAACTTGGAATTTTTTAGAACTAAGTTTCTTGAGCCTTCTAGTCTGCTACGCATGCGAGGCCAGAGATGGGAGGCGGATTTAAAACTAGATAGAAAAATATCTGACAATTTTCGATGGCTTCAGAGCTCTCAAATATAGATTAAAAAGGTGTATGAACACAAACCATTCGTGGTTTCTAAAAAGAAAGCACAATGAATTTTATATAGAGGTGTTTCTTTTTATTTTTTTAATGTTTCTATTGCAAAAGTCTGTCAGAGTTGGTGCACTTTTAATAATGGGATGTTTTGCACAGAAGACTATATGGGAATGCCCCATGACGGTGTAAGAAAAGGAAGCTTTTAGCAAGTCACCGATAATCGGTCATGGGTGATGAGTGCAAATCCAACAGCTAGTTCTTTCCTGAGGCACAGGTTGTAACCCGCAGTGTAATTTGTGGCTGGGCTCTTTAGGGCCTCCTGAAATTCAGAAGGAGAACATGTTCAAGCTTGTGCCCCTTAAATTCCTTTAGCGTGAACCTCAGACACGACAGCTCCATCAGCAAGCTGCTGTTCTGGGTCCTCGTCAGTGTTAGTAGCTAAGCAAAGTCAAGGCTTCTGTCTTTTTTCTCTGCCTAGATGCTTAGTGGTCTGCAAGTTGAGGACAAGGGCAGTTTTCCTAAGAAATTAGCTAAGAGGGAGGCCAGGGCGCCTGTGGGTTCGTCACTGTAAACTTTTAGATGCAGGTTTCAGCTCCCTCAGGACCGCTCTCTGTCCTCCTAGAATAGTAGCTGGTCTTCTCCATCTTACAGACTCATCCAGTTTTCAAAATGCATCTGTCCCCGTTTCGATTCTCATAACTGCCCTAGGATGTAAGTAGGGGCTATTTTCCTCGTTTAACAGGGAATATAGTCTTGGAAAAGTCAGATGACTCGGGATCAAAGGCTAGTAAGTAGCAGAACGGGGGCCGAGCTCCAGATCGCTAGCCCTCCCAGCTCAGCCAGTCCAGTGTGTAGCCCTCCTTGGTGGGGCAGGCGTGGATGTGTCCTTGTCCTTGGGGCTGGTCATTATTGTTTGAGTCAAAACTTCATCACACTTCGGAGTTCCTTTGTGGCTCACTGGGTGAAGGACCTGACGTAGTCTCTATGAGGATTTGGGTTCAATCCCTGGCCTGCTCAGTGGGTTAAGGATCTGGCGTTGCCACAAGCAGCCACACAGGTTGCAGATGGGGCTCAGATCCTGCATTGCTGTGACTGCGGTGGAGGCCGGCAGCCACAGTTCTGATTCAACCCTTAGCTTGGGAACTTCAATTTGCAGCAGGTGCATCTGTAAAAAGAGAAAAAAAAATTCATCACATTTGTAATTGACATCTAAGTGTTCCAGCTCACACCCTAATATGTATCCCCATCCTATGTCCCTATTTTTCTCTGATAAAAACCAAAAATTATTTTTATCTACAGCAAGACCCAGGCCACATGGCTCCCCAGTGACACCCATGCTGGTGTTCAAGTCTTTGAATCCTTATGTAGCGTTCAAAGAACAAATCCTAATTACGCGCCTCTTCCTCAGCAGAACCCATCTGAGATTATAAAGTATACTGCAGTTGCAGTCTAAGACAAAAAACAATGTTTTTAGCATGTAGAGCAGTCCTCCCGGCTAAGTCTCTTATGACTTTCATGTGCCAATGTCACTTCCTTAAAGGATCTATGCATTTATTGTATCTAGGAAACTATATATATATATATATATAGAGAGAGAGAGAGAGAGAGAGAGAGAGTAGGTGAAGAATTCTCTTTTTTAACTAAATATTTTTCCATCTCAAGTTTAAAGAATTGCTTGATTAATTAGGCCTTCGTTTTAAAATAATGCTTTCATCACTGCACAGAATTGCTTCCTTTGTTTTATTCCTGAAGCTAGTTAGCATGGGGTAATTACTCTGCTATGAATATAGGCAATTAAAAAAAAAGGCAAACTTAGCTCTTCGAATCAGGGGGCAGAAAAATGAACTATGACACTCAGATAGAAAACGTCTCTAGGAGCTGGAGTAGGTGCTATCTGTCAGTTTCTGGCTTGGAATTCGCCCTTGCCAGCCCTCACATGATCGGGGTGAGAGGTGTGCCGTGTCTTGAGAACGTGGCCCTGGAGGAAGGTTCTGGGTCAGTTGCAGTGAGAGGCTAACGTTAAGGGCAGGTTGCAGTGGTCCCACCCCATCCTTCCTGTAACACGCGGTCTGCTGGCGTCGGTTCGTGTGCTGACCTTGTGAGTTCAGTACCTACTCCCCCACCGTGCCCCGCCACCCCTCCTCTTGCTTCTCGCTGTCAATCCCCCGCCCTGCAGACCCAAGCAGCTGAAAAGGCATAACCCTCCCGGAGCCGGGTTCAATTAGTTGGGCATGCCCATCTCTCTAGGGCAGTCCTGCGGACCCTGACCAAAGACACCTCCTCGGCTGCCCGGGGTCTAGGTCCCAAAGAAAGAAACTGCCTGCTTTGCTGAGGATTTGCGAGCCCGGCAGCATCAGCAGGAGCCCACCCCTCGGGGAACACTGGACTCTGAAAACAAGCTGGGACATCGAGAAGGGTGTGGGCGGCCTCCTGGCCTGACACCCTTCTTTCCTCCTAGTGCTCCCCTCCCTGAGTCCTTGGGCCCCTTCCTCTCCTAAGGCCGGGGTGGACAGAGGCAAGGGGGACAGTTCCTGCCCCCCTTCTCCAGGTGTGACATGGACTGCAAGGTCAAGGTCTAGAACGGGGCAAGGGAGAGACAGAGGGCCTCCAGCTGGGGCTGGCGCTGCTCATTGAGCCCGTGGTCCCCCTGTCGGCCCTGACACCCAGTGGCCCTTCGGGCTGGGTGAGCCTCTTCTCTCTCACCCCCCATCCCTCCTCCCCCCACAGACTGCGTTCCTCCCTGGCGAAGGTTGTACGGCCTACGTGCCCGGCTCTCAGCAAGCGCGTGCTGCTTGAATAAAGAACTTGCCTGTTAGGGTGAAAATCTTCAGGAGGTTGTTCCCGAATGCCATGATTTAATTATCCCCAGGTCCCCCTAATGACCCTCTGAACATCGTTTCTGTGTGAGTCCTCCTCCCCTTTGGGGCAGCTAGCAGGTGTATCCAGGGCCCCTGGGGTGGGCTGCATCTTGGCAGCTTTGTCGCCAAGTCATTCTCATAGAAACTTCCAGAAATTTTTGTAAACGCTCTCTGGGCAGCTCTTAGGTGGCAGGAAGTATGTCACCCTCCGTCCCTGCCTGGACCCGATGTGCTACCTCTGGCTTCTGCCCTCCCCCTGTGGATTCACCCAGAGCGCCCAGGGCACCCCACCAGCTGTGAGCCCTTACTCTCTACAGCTGGTCACGTGAGCCCCTCAAGTGCGAAGATGCTCTCCAGGCCTTCTGGAAGCATGCAGAACGGGCCTCTCCAGCCTGGGTAAATCTCACCCATTGCGTCAGCCATGGCCGTGCTAGAATAAGAGGACCTTGGCCCCGGGCCCATCCCACAGGGCAAAGGACGACACGGGTGGGACGCTGACTTTGTTACCTGGCTCGTGGGGGGCCCCTTTGCCTTGTCACAGAGAACCTTCCTCAGAGGGCAGACACGAGGGTGCAGGTTTTTACAAGGCATTGTTGCGTTGGCTTCTTAGTAGGGAAAACTAGGTCTGACGCTTGTATGTGCTTAATTTCAGCCTAAGCAACCAATGGTCAGTATCCAAAGTCACCTGCTGCCCGACCTCAAAGAAGTGGTACCTACATGAAATCGGGAGAAGAGGTGTTTTCTCCCATCCTGCCCCCCAGGAGAAGTTCTTTCCACCCCAAAAGGGCAGCCAGCTGGGTGGCATTAGAGCTTTGATTATTTTATGGGAATTTTTTAAACATCTAACTGGTCGATAAGAAAGAGCTACCCGGTTCCATTGGTTTCTGCTAAATCCTCACACGCAGCTGTGGGCCGGGCTCAGTGTCATCTTTTTACCCACGTGTTTCTAAGGCTTTCCGTCGCCTCCTACGGGGTCAGTATCCACTCACCAGGGTCGTGTATCGTCCACACACTTCATCATGAATGAGCTAAGAACTTCCCTCCTCTGGTCTGAAAAACACCTGCTGCCTGGACACCTGGATGCAGAACCAGGGCCACGGCAGGCGGCTCTGACAGAAACGCCCCTTGCAGCCCTGTGAGCAAGCCCGTAAGTCCTTGCTTATGTGGCTTTTCCACCTGTTTAGATTTATGGGTCTGGGACGGGCTGTCTCTTGGTTAAAAGCCCTCTGACAAATACGGGCTTACCGGCCCCTATCCTCATGGTTGCCAGAATTCAAACAGCTGCCTTTTATGCAACATGTTGGTTAGGACTTTTCCACGGCCGAAGCCAATAAGGCCCTTAATCCTGGACAAACTACATACCTCCCACCCTACTGCTGGAAAACAAGTTTTTTTTAAACTCTTGAAAGCATGTGCAGCTCTTGGTTTCTGGTCACACGGTTTGGTATGACCGGCCTTTGCATATAAGTGAGGGTCCCAGACATCAGAGCCCTCCCTGCTCCCGCTCCAGAATTTCCAAGGCGGGAATTGCTGAGTATTCAGACAGACACGTGGTGCCCTTTCAGTGGAAGGGGCCAGGCCTTTCCTCCCACTGAAAATGGCTAGGACGGGAGCCAGGCAGCCCTGTTTTTCCAAATTAGATGTCCTGGTGGGTTTTCTCTGGCCACTGGGACATTCCCACCCTCACCTCCAGAGGGGCCCTTCCGAGTTGTCCAAACACCACCTGGCGCTTCCTCCCTGTGGTTGGACCAAGGATAGCTGGGGACCCAGTGGACAGAACCGTGGCTGGGCCTCTGTGGCCGGCTCTTGGGGAGTCTCCTCCAAGCGCTGCTAGTCTGGGAGGCTGAGTGTCCAGTTCGGAGCACACGCCCCCCTGGTTGGGTGCCCTCTGTATGTGTCTCCCGTCCAGCCGGCCAGCCCAGAGCAGTTGCTGGGTGTCCAAATACAAAGAAAGCTTTGATCGCCTAGAGGGGAAGGAGGGCTGCCAGCCAGATGGGGCCTGGCCATTCGCAGATGCGGGCACTGCCAAGGAAAGAGTCAAGCAGACTGGGAAGATGGCACAGTTTCCTTGGGGCCATGGAATCTTGCTGGGGCCCAGCCGTGACCTACAAAGAGCAGGTAGATAGAACCAGAGCGCTCTCGTGCTCAGAAAGAACCTCCTTAGAATCATCCAGAACCAAAAAAAAAAAAAAAAAGCTCTGGGCTGGCAACATGTCACTGGAGTCCCCCCGTAAGATAATTCTGGCATGCTGGGCTGAATGCTGCCATCTTTGTTCATCTCTCGAACGGGCAAAGCAGGAGCAATGAATTGAAAAGTTGTAAATAATAAATATATTTATCCCGCTATTTATTTTTTCAATAACTGTGACCTCCTGCACTGTGAATGCTCTGTGATATGAGATTCTTAGTTTCATAAAACTGTCACTAAATTTGAATGAATTGATCTTATTGGTTACAAAACACTGGCATGAGTTTATTCTTATTGTGAAGAAAATCTAGAGTAAATATGAACTAAATCTTTATAAGCAATCTAGCAGTCAGTATTGTCATGCAATATATGAAAATATGTACACTGTCAATAAAATAAATGAATACCAGTTGTCTTTCCCTACAGAGAGCTTCCATTCATGTTTTAAGAAACACATACATATTTGTATTTTTTTGAAGTCTTTACACTGGAATAACAGCCATTGATTGAAGCCATTTCTATTTGCATATTGAGAAAAAAATAAACTTCAAAAAGGATGAGGGTTGGAGCTTTTTAATTCTAATGATTGGTAATAAAACAAAGCAGAAATCTCATAACTTGACTAGTGTGAATGAATCCAGAATGACCCAGACTTTTCTTGCCTCATCAGCAAGGCCAACTTTATGGGCAGAGAACCCAAGCAGGGGACTTCTGAGTGGGCATAGTTACTGTATAATCTTTTGTAAGTTACAAAAGTATTATACAGGGCCTCACTCAGAAGGGGCCCAGGGAGTTCCCATGGTGGCTCAGCAGTTAACGAACCCAACTAAGCATCCATGAGGATGTGGATTCAATCCCTGGCCTCACTCAGTGGGTTACAGATCCGGCATTGCCATGAGCGGTGGTGTAGGTCGCAGACACATCTCGGATCCCCGGTTGCTGTTACTGTGATGTAGGCCGGCGGCTACAGCTCCGATTGAACCCCTAGCCTGGGAACCTCCATATGCTGCAGGTGTGGCCCTAAAAAAGAAAAAAAAAAGAGAAGGGCCCCAGGCTCAGCTGTCACCATCTTGAAATCCTTAATGATTGTCTGTAAAGGGGCCCTACATTTTTTTAAATTGAAGCATAGTTGCTGTATAATCTTTTGTAAGGTACAGGGGTACAATATACTGATTCACAGTTTTTAAAGATTATACCCCATTTATAGTTATCATAAAAGTTCGACTCTCCTCTGTGTTGTACCATATATCCTTATAGCCCGTATTTTCATTTTTTGCCCTAAGCCCGGCAAATTATGTATCTGGTCCTACTCGTCACAAATAAGGTTATGGCATCAGGTCTTAGGAGAAACTGAGATGTGGGGGGAAGGTTCGGGTTAATTCTTTCCTTCTACAAAAGTTTCCTGAGTCCCAGCAGCCGCAAGTGCCACCATAAATTTTAACATGCCCATGAATCGCCAGGGCTTCTTGTTCTTTCTTTTTTTTTCTTTTTAGGTCCGCACCCATGGCATATGGACATTCCCAGGCTAGGGGTCAAATCTGAGCTACAGCCGTAAGCTACTGGCTTACACCACAGCCACAGCAACACCGGTTCTGAGCCACGTCTGCGACCTACAACACAGCTCATGGCAATCCTGGATCCTTAACCCACTGAGTGAGGCCAGAGATCAAACCCACATCCTCATGGATACTAGTTGGATTCATAACCTGGTGAGCCACAACAGGAACTCCTCTGGGTAGATTGTTAAAAAGCAGACTCTGGTTCAGCAGGATTGGAATGAGGTCAAAGACGCTACATTTCTAGCAAATTCCCAAGTGCTGCGGGTGCTGCTGGTCCACTCTGAACTGTGAGAGCATGGCTCCGCCCCACTCAGAGAGTGATCTGGGCACCTGTGCAGCCTCACAGACTGTTCTCCATCTGCCGCAAGGCAAGTATGGAAACTGAAAGAGCACATAAACATTTACGGCAATAAGATGAGTACTTTGATGTCTGCATGTGTTTTCTCATTGCATTTTTCTAATAACTTTGTACCGATAAAAACATCTGTCCACATGAGTTGACATTTTTTAAAATATTTAAAATAAGATCTTGGCCACAGGTTCTACTTTGAGAAGTTGTGCTTTAGATGAAAGAGAACCAACCCTCTTTGGTTTTAACTCTTTCCTGCTTCAAAGTCAAACCACAATATGTGAAGGGCTCTGACTTGGTAATTCCAGTCCAAGTAGCTGTGTGAGTCCCGCAGCCTTGTGCTCTACCGAGAAGCATCTCATTGTCCCACAATCCATCAGGCACCGCATGGCTTGCAAAGCCAGTGGAACACAGGACAGAAACAGAAAATGTCCCCATTGCATAGACGGGGAAAATGACGTTCAGAAACCACACACCCTGTGTGCAGGGTTTCTCGGCCACTCATCGCGAGAGCCGGACTTAATAGCCACGCCTTCTCCCATTGCCTGAGACCGCCCAGACCAGACAAGGGAGCAGGTGGTTGGCTGCGTCTGTAACTCCGCCCCCTCCATCCCCTAGCTCATCTCCTAGCTGATTTCACAACTCAGACTCTAGCTCCTTGTTTTTGCGGTTTCCTAGAACTTGCTCCAGGCAATTCCAAGTTCACCAGGGTCCTGGTGCAGCGGTCTGATGGTCTGCTAGTGGGAGAAGGAGGCCTTCTCCTGGGCTTCTGTCGCCCGCCCACTTTGCTAGCTCTTGTCCCCAGGAGAGATTCTGATCTCTCTCCCTCCCAACGAACAAACTCCCTTCTGAGACTCAGCCAGCAGTCACTGCCTCTAAGTGCTCCCGTCCCCGCCTCTGCCCCGAATGTGACTTCAGACCCTGACATCTTCAGGGTCTCATTCCCCTCATTCTGCAGCTTTCCATGCTGTCAGTTTCATCCTCCCTAATAAACAAGCTCAATCTTCATGTTCTCCACGTCTCTATTTCTCCATCTCTTCTGCTGGCTTCTCTTCCACCTGCTGCTGAAATGAAAATGTTTACCTGAATATTACATCCTGGAGCCTTTCATCTGCGTGGCGGCTCTCAATCCTGGCTGCCGGTTGGAATCACCTTGGGAGCTTTCAAATACACAGCTGCCTGGGCTCCACCCCAGAGGTGAACGAGCTGGCCTGGGCATCAGAGTTTTAAAAGCACCCTGGTGATTCTAATAGGCAACCAAGATTCATTTGCTCTGGCTCAGCCGTGCAAACAACAGCGAAGATTAACACCTCCACTGCTGTTCCCCAAGATGGATATTGCTGGCCACACAGTTCTCAGTCCCCCCAGAGCCCCTCACCCACACTTTTCACCTCCTGATGGACTTTTCCGCCTCCCGTGTACCCTAAAGTCAATATGATAAAAAATAATCCAATTTTTAATGGAGTTCCCTGGTGGTGCAGTGGGTTAAGGATCTGGCGTGGCTCAGGTCACTGCTGTGGCATGGATTCTGTCTCTGGCCTGGGAATTTCCACATGCTGTGGGTGCGCGTCCCCCCCACCACCAAAATCTAATTTTGTAAAGTGAGCAAATGTTCACAGCAGTTTTTTTCACAAGAGCCACAAAACTTGAAATAACTCAAATGTCCGTCAACAAGTGGATGGCATAAGGAAGGATCACTTATAAATATAGAAATGCTGAGATTATGGAGTTCCCGTTGTGGCGCAGCAGAAAGGAATCCAACTAGGAACCATGATCTCTGGCCTCGCTCAGTGGGTTAAGGATCCAGTGTTGCCATGAGCTGTGGTGTAGGTCACAGATGCGGTTCTGATCTGATGTTGCTGTGGCTGTGGTGTAGGCAGGAAGCTGTAGCTCCGATTCAGCCCCTAGCCTGGGAACCTCCATATGCCTCGAATGCGGCCCTAAAAAGCAAAAAAAAAAAAAAAAAAGGGCTTAGATATCAATGAGGGGGGAAATAATCTTAAATATTGAACTCTAGGCGATGATATGTAGGCTCAAGAGTTAAGGGGGTGAAAGGAACTGGTGTCTGCAACTTACTTGGAAATGCGTTGAAAATGTAAGATGGGAGTTCCCATCATTGTTCGGTGGTTAATGAACCCAACTAGTATCCATGAGGATGCAGGTTCGATTCCTGGCCTCAATCAATGGGTTAAGGATCTGGCATTGCTGTGAGCTGTGGTGTGGGTCGCAGACGTGGCTCAGATCCAGTGCTGCTGTGGCTGTGGTGTAGGCCAGCGGCTACAGCTTTGATTTGACCCCTAGCCTGGGTACCTTCATATGCCGCGGGTGCATGCTAAAAAGACAAAAGACAAAAAAAAAAAAAAAAAAAAAGAAAAGAAAATGTAAGATGGCTGCGTGGGTAAAGGACAGATGTGTAATAAAGCAAGTTTGGTAGCGTTGATGGGAGACTGGAAATGGTGGGATTGTGAGTGTTCACTGCACCGTTTTTTTTTTTTCTGTAATGGTTGAAAATTTTCATAATAAAATGCTTGGGGGGAAAAAAACCGCCAACTCCCCTCCTATCCCAACTGCCTCCCTGCTCTGCCCCCTCTCGGCAGTCCCAATATCTCAGGGGTCATCAACGGCAAAATGGTAGCTCCTCCCACCACCCCGAGCACTAGACGCGGTGACCTGTCTTCTCATTTTCTCTCTTGCGTTCATTTTTGCAGCCTCTCACTCCCTTTCTGCTCCAGCCATCACCTCCCCGCTGTCAGCGTTTGTCTGGTCCAGGCCACAGGCTCCAAGCCCGTCTCCCTGCCCCCTCTCTCCCTCTCTCCTTCCTTCCCCATCCAGCCTTCACTCAGCAGCCCAAGCGATCTTTTAAGGCAAAAATCTGATTCGTCCCCGTCCTGCTCAGAAGCATTCAGGGACTCCCAGTCGCCCGCACAGGCCATCCAGATGCTCCACAGCCATGACAGCAAGATCTCCCTCCTTACCCCGCCCGGTGCTGCCTACCCTCAAAGAGTCTGCTGTTTCCTCTGCTTGAAATGGTGACCCCAGCCCTTGCATGCCTTCCAGGAAAGCAGGGCCCACACTTCTTTTAAGGCCTCCCCAGGCCTCCAGGCCAGAATGAATCACCTGCTACTGTTTTGTTTCATAATTATTTTTTGTCTAGAAGCTTGTTTCTATTATGATTTGGCAGTTATGCATTTGGAATTTTCTAGAACAGTCTCGATAGGAAATCGACTCAACCACAGCCCGCAATTGCCATTGAAGGGCACCAAGATGGGGATATCTAAACTACCACTTTCCAATGGCCCCTGGAAATGAGAGCGAGCACAAAGCATTTTTTTTTTTCAAAGAGCTCAGCTTTTTATTATTGAATGTGTTATAGAAGTTTAGTCAAAAAGACCAAAGCCCATATCATCATCAGACTCCTCAGATTCTTCTTTCTTCGCTTCTACTTTCTTCTCCTCAGCTGGGGCAGCAGTAGTGGCTGGGGCAGGACCTCCTGCTGGGGCAGCACCAGCTGCTGGGGCAGGTCCACCAGCCCCCACATTGCAGATGAGGCTCCCGATGTTGACATTGGCCAGAGCCTTTGCAAACCAGCCTGGCCAGAATGCCTCAGCATTTACACCTGCTGCTTTAATGGGAGCATTGATTTTATCCTCCGTGACCGTCACCTCATCGTCGTGCAGGATGAGGGCAGAGTAGATGCAGGCGAGCTCCGAGACGGAGGCCATGGTGCGGACGAACGCTAGGTGGGGGCTGCCAGGCGCGGTGCTAGTCGCTGGATGAAGCGAGGGGCTCACCCCAACGCGGCCTTAGCTTCCTCGGAAGGACCGAGCACCTTAGCGGCAGCTGAGGAAAGGGGAGCACAAAGCATTTTGTTACTCGCCGTTTTGCTTAGCAAACGTGTATTGAAAACCTGCTTTGGCAAGGATCCGGCCAACTGCTGTCTGCAGCGATGGAAGGCTGACCTCCAGTCACTTCAAGGAGCCCCCACATTCTGGGAGGGAGTGAGCTCAGGAGCCAGCAGCCCAGACAAGGGGCACACAAGCATCCTGGCCGTTAGGGGAGACACTGATTCAAGCTGTGGCTTCATGGATGAGGAGATGTGGGAGTAACGTGGGGGATGATGTACCCACACGTAAGCCATGTGTAAGGACACAGTCAGATCACATCGAATATTTCATGATTTTAAAAGAGGCAGTGAATAACCAGGAGAAAATATGACCTAGAGATATTCAAATATTTTTTAGACCGAAAAAATGTTGTAAACAATGAATGTTGCCCACCATCAAAGCAGCCACCCCAAATGGGGCACCCTAAGGGGAATTCAAGATGGAGAAAAGCGGGAATACTGGCCCTAAATAGTTAAGATGCATATCAAAGGAACAAGTTCTTTTTTTCTTTTGGGGGCCACACCTGTGGCATATGGAGGTTCCCCGGCTAGGAGCTGAACCAGAGCTGTAGCTGCCGGCCACAGCCACAGCCACACTGGATCCAAGCCACGGCTGTGACCTACGCCACCCTCGACCCACCGAGTGAGACCAGGGATCAAATCCACATCCTCACAGAGACAATGCCGGGTCCTTAACCCACCGAGTCACAACAAGAACTCTCAGAGGAATCATTTCAGTGAGCCCAGACTCTTGCATCTTTCCACACATAGAAAAGCACTAAAATCATTAACTTGAGATGGGCTTTGGGATTAGCAGTAACCCTTGGATGTTGAACGAAATGTTTCTTTTCAGCAAAAACTCCGATATATCCTGGCTCCTCCCTCGCCTCTTTAGAACAGGTCCTCAGAGCAATCTGAGAGGCTGATTCCAGGGCTAGAGTCTTCAGTGAGGTCCACGAATAAAATGTAATTCTCAGCTTTTAGGTTGTGTGGTTTTTTTCAGTTGATACTTTCCAAGTAGCTCAGTGGGAAATTCCCAGGACTTGTAGTAGATGGAATAATGGCTCCCAAAATGTCCACGTCCTAAGTCCTCAGAACCTGTGAAAATGGTACTTTACACAGCAAAGGTAGATGTGATTCAAATAAGGATCTTGAGATGGGAGATTATCTTGATGGGCCCAATGTAATGACAAGTGTCCTTATTAAAAAAAAATGGAAAAAAGAGTTCTCATTGTGGTTCAGTGGAATCAAAACTGATGAGCATCCATGAGGACGCAAGTTCGATCTCCTGGCTCACTCAGTGGGTTAAGGATCCAGCGTTGCCGTGAGCTGTGGGGTAGGTCGCAGACATGGCTTGGATCTGGCTGCGGCTGTGGCGTAGGCCAGTGGCTACAGCTCCAGTTCGACCCCTAGCCTGGGAAACTCTCTATGTTGCAGGTGCGGCCCTAAAACAAACAAACAAACAAACAAACAAAAGGGAGGTAGGGGTTTAGGGATAGAAGCGGATGTGATGATGGAAGCAGAGGTCACAGCGATGTGGGGCCACAAGCCAAGGCATTCTGGCAGCCTCTGGAAACTGAAAAAGGCAGGAAACGTTTTGTCCTAGAGCTTCTGAAACTGCACAAAACTAAGATCCTAACACCTACGGCACAGAGTTGTTGGGCCCAAGAAGTGAGAGAATGTGTCCCAACTGCCTGGCCCGATGCATCCGGTTTAGCCAACACCCATGCTTTTATTTATGGCTTTATAGTTAAGCACACTATGTCTCAGTTCATTAAGTGAAAGATAAAATGAGGCCCTGCATTCAAGAGCAGCAAGATAATGATCCTTGGGACCAAGGAGAAGAATTTGAGGGAAAGATGACATTGCAAAATAGTGGACCTTTATTTTACAGAAATCTGAGATGATGCAACGCATTTTAGCATGTTACTGCCCTCTGCTGATTTGAATAAGCACCATGACCGCCCTACCTGACCTCAGAGGGTCAAATACTCTCTTCCCTATACGAAGGGGGAGCTAGTGGTATAAACCTGACATCTACCCCAAGAATGAGGAAGAAGGCAGTCCTTTCCCTCTCCCCCACTTCCCTTGGATTATAAATATGCGGCCCGCCTAATCCTGGGCAGAGCCTGCTCATCTCTCTCACAAGCATCCTAACTGAATAAATCTACTTCTTGCCTATCACTTTGTCGCTCTCTAAACTCCTTCTCTGCTGAGACACAAAGAACCTGAGCTTCCGGAAGTCCAGACACCAAGTGAAGGATTCTAATTTTTTTAAAAACCATGGGTTCCGTGGCATATGGAAGTTCAGTCTGGGTTTAGGCTGGTTTTAACTCAGAGGTGTTTCGGTGTCAACACCATACACAAAAAAACAATCAAAATGGATTAAAGGCTTGAATGCAAGGACCTTAAACCATAAAACTCCTAGAAGGAAGTGGGCAGTATGTGCTTTGATATCAGTCTTAGAGACATCATTCCAGATATGTCTCCTCGGGCAAGGAAAACAAAAGTAAAAATAAAGGGAACTGCATCCCTTTAAAAAAAAAGCTTCTGCACAGCAAGGGAAACCATCAGTAAAAGAAATAAAAGGACAGCCTTCCAAATGAGAAAGTATATTTGCAAATCACGTAACCAGTTAAGGGTTAATATCCAAACCACATAAAGAATTCATGCAACTCAGCAACAAAAACAACCCAATTTTTAAAAGGGCAGAGGACCTGCACAGACATTTTTCTAAAGAAGATACACAGAGAGTCAATAGGCACATGCAAAAAAAAAAAAAAGTTCAACTTCACTATTAGAGAAATGCAATCAAAACCATGTGAGGTATCACCTTATATCTTTTAGAATGGCTGTTATCAAAATGGCAAGAAATAGGGAGTTCCCTTCATGGCTCAGTGGTTAACAAATCCGACTAAGAACCATGAGGTTGCAGGTTCGATCCCTGGCCTTGCTCAGTGGGTTAAGGATCCGGCGTTGCCGTGAGCTGTGGTGCAGGTTGCAGACGCGGCTCGGATCCCGCGTTGCTGTGGCTGTGGCGAAGGCCAGCAGCTACAGCTCCTGTTAGACCCCTAGCCTGGGAACCTCCATATGCCACTGGTGCGGCTCTAGATAAAAGGCAAAAAGACCAAAAAAAAAAAAAAGGCAAGAAATAACAAGTGGTGGCAAAGACACGGAGAAAAGGGAACCCTCATACACTATTGGCATGAATGTCAATTGGTGCAGTCACTATGGAAAACAGTATGGAGACTCCTCATAAAATTAAGAATAGAACTGCCAGATAATCCAGCTAGCCCATGTCTGGGTATTTATCCAAAGAATACAGAAACACCAATTCAAAAAGATATGTGCAGTCCTCTGTTCATCACAGCATCATTTACAACGGCCAAGATATGGAAACAACCTAAGTGCCCATTAAGCAATGGAGATGAAGATATTAAAGATATACATATGTATGTTGGAGTTCCCTTCGTGGCTCAGTGGTTAAGGAACCAAACTAGGATCCATGAGGATGTGAGTTTGATCCCTGGCATCGCTCAGTAGGTGAAGGATCCGGCATTGCCATGAGCTGTGGTGTAGGTCGCAGATGTAGCTCGGATCTGGTGTTGCTGTGGCTGTGGTGTAGGCTGGTTGCTGTAGCTCCGATTCGACCCCTAGCCTGGGAACTTCCATATGCCACAGGTGCAGCCCTAAAAAGCAAAAAAACAAAAACAAAACATATGTATGTAAAATAGAATACTACTCAAGCATAAAAAAACGGTGGAATCTTGCCATTTGTGACAACACAGAAGGACCTTGAGGGTATTATGCTAAATGAAGTCAACTGAACAGAAAAATACTACATGATTTCATTTGTATGTGGAATACTAAGAAAAAAAAAAGTCAAACTAAATGAAAAAAAAAATCAAACCAAATCAAACATGTAGATACACTGTCCAGTTTTAGCAAGAATCCTGCCAAGTCAGTTTAGCCAGAATCTCCCATTCTCCGCACTATTCCCCTTCAATAGCTGATCCGGTTCTTCAGCTTCCACTGACCCCAGGTGGTGTCTGATCAGCCTGCCTGCCTTCAGTAGGAATCCTGTTAGGTCGGTTTAGTCAAAATCCCCCTCGCCCAGGTCTTTCCTCTTAGTAATTTTCCATCCACTGACCGCCCCCTACTCCGCTCTTTGGGTACAAATATCCATTTTTCTTTGTTGTACTCAGATTCCAACCCATTTTCTCTCTTTTCCACTGTAAGACCCCCCTGTAGTGGTCCCCACAGCCATGGTGATGGACCTTCTTGAATAAAGCCCACCTGTTTTTTAATAGGCATCGTGTGAGCTCCCATCATGGCTCAGCAGTTAATGAACCCAACTGGCATCCATGAGGATGCAGGTTCCATCCCTGGGCTCGCTCAGTCGGTTAAGGATCCGGCGTTGCCGTGAGCTGTGCTCAGATACCACGTTGCTGTGGCCCTGGCACAGGCCGGTGGCTACAGCTCCAGCCTGGGTACTTCTATATGCCGCGGGTGTGGCCCTAAAAAGAAAGAAAAAAAAAGAAAAAAAGCATCATGAGTACTTTTTTCTTTACTTATTGCCACATTCCACCTTGGGGCCTCTGGAGGAGGCGCAGTGCAGGGCAGTCAGAGCCAGCGGGCCGGGCCGCAGAGCCCGGGGGCAAGTGGCACAACCAGGCACGCACAGAGGACGCTCCCTGGGTGCAGGACCCTAGGACCTCCTACGGGGCCCCTGGTCTGCAAGCCACCACTGACATGGGCCTCTGGGCCACGGGGATGGAGAGGCTCCCTTTGAGGCTGAGTGTGTCCAAGCTGGAACCTTCTAGATACAGCACTGAAAGTCCCATGTCCTGGGAGGCCCCTCAGGCCAGGGCAAACTAAAATGGCTGGTCACCCCAAGCCAGGGCCAGGTTCATGAACACGTGGCCTGTGCACCTGCAGAACCCACACTTAGAGGGTCCCGCGCTTAGACGTGTCATGGGCTTGGTTCAATGTTCTGCTCTCACTGCCTCGAAATCTGTAATCCTTTTTGAGCAAAGGGTCACACATTTTCACTTTGCATTACATCTTGCAAATCATAAAGCTGGCTCTGCCCTGGGCCAAGACCTGTGTGAGGGTCACACCTCGCAGGCTTCTGACAGGCAGGGACACCACGCCTTCCTCAATATCACCCTGTTCAAGGTAGCATCAATTAATAGCAGCTCAGCTGAACCCACTCTTCCTTAAACACACCTCACGGCACTCCTGGCAGGGGCAGAACTCAGGGTGGCAGGCCATCGGAGCACAGCCCACGGAGCCGGCCCTCTGTCCTGGACTGCTGAAAATCAATAAAGGAAAAGATAAAAACGTAAGTCAGTGAAGGGAAACTAGCATTTGTTACAAGCCTGCTGCTCCGCACACAGCTGGCCACCTTCCATATCGTCTTCACAAAAGCCTCCAGGATGTTGGCCTCCACCTGTCTTCCAGAAGAAGAAACTGGGTCCCAGAAAGGCTAAGAAACTTGCCCAAGGTCACACAGAGGGCAAGAGTGGGGCTGAGAGGAGACTGTACCAAGTGGAGGTTTTTTGCTTGCTTGCTTGTTTTGTCTTTTTAGCGCTGCACCCGCGGTATATGGAGGTTCCCAGGCCAGGGGTCCAATCGAAGCTACAGCCGCCAGCCAACACCACAGCCACAGCAACATGGGATCCGAGCCGCGTCTGCGACCCACACCACAGCTCATGGCAACTCCAGATCCTTGACCCACTGAGCGAGGCTAGGGATCAAACCCGCACCCTCACGGATACTAGTTGGGTTCATTACTGCTGAGCCACAATGGAAACTCCCTACCATGTGGTTTTGAAGCAGCCAGAGCGGTGCCCCCGCCCAGCACCCAGCCCGCCACACCGCAGCCCCTGAGGGCAGGGATTCCACGAGGGGCAGTGTCCTTACCTGAGGTCCCAGGAGCCTCCTGGGCAGCGTGCACCTGTCTGTGGACTCTCACCTGGGTCGGCGGCAGAAGCCCAGGGCTGAGTCAGGTTTCCTCTCAAGTTGATCAGCTTGTCGCCACTTCATGACTCTGAAAGAACCACCCTGGTTTTTCTCCTGAGGAAGGCGCCTCGAGGACACCACACTTGATTTCCAGAGGAAGTAAATATACCCGAAAAGGAGAAGTGAAATAGAAATAAATCACGGCCTCACTCCCACGTCGATAGAACATCTTTTTTTTGCCATGCACGCTATCGTGAGAAGTAAGCAGGTCCTGCTCCCAGGCCTTTACTCAAGTCGCTGTCACCTTCCTTTTGCCTGCCCTTCCCTTATTTCTACCTATTGAAACCCTACTCCAGAAAATGGCCAAAACACAGTGGCTTAAACAGATAGGATTTTATCTCTCTCATGTGGAAGAAGACAGGGGTGCTCAGTCCAGGCTATTGCAGCACCCTATGGTGCTGGTGATCCAGCCTCTTTCTCTGTTGTGGTTCAGTCTTCCTCAGAATATAGTTTCTGCCTCATAGCACAAAATAGCTGCCTAACTTCATCTTGACTGCAGACTCATGAGAGATCCTAAATCAGACCCAAGCAGTTAAGCCACTCTCAAATTCCTTACTCAAGAAAACTCTGTATGATTAAAAAGAAAAGTTTATTGTTGTTTAAAGCTGTTATATCTGGGGGTAATTTGTTACATATCAATGGATAACTCATACAGGTTTAGTCTGTTTATTCAACTGTCCTGAGCCCCCAAGCTGGACACACGTGGATGAATCGGATGTGGCTAAAGACTACCTACCAGAACATAAGGAGTTCTTGGGGCTGGGGCAGAAATCATATGTGTCATATGTGTCCTTGCCCTTGGAGTCCTTTCCCCACCATGGCACACAGTAGGGTCATAGGACCTGGCACACAGTAGGAGCTCTGCTTCCCAAAGAACAGTGTCTAGCTCCTGGCTTGCCTGCTGGTAGATGAGCCACCTTAAGAGATGATGAGCTGTTCATGGTCAATCATCTGGTCTCATGTCAAAAAAGTGCGGGTTTGTTTCTCAGAGGTCACTGTTTCAAAGACTCTTTCCATTCCCTCACTCCACGTGCTGCCAAGAGGCAGGACAATGCATACCAGGCTGTCCTTTCCTGAGCCAGCTGCCTTCCTCTGCCTGCACCTCGTATTTAGCCTGCGTCCTTCAAGGCCAGCAAAGGGCTGCCTCCACCTTTGGGCCTCCCTAGTCAGCCTTCACGGGGTGGTGGGGGGAGTAAAGAAAGAAAAAAAACTTGAAAATTGACTCCCTCATGCTAAATTTTTAGGAACCACATTGTCATTTTAGCTATAACTCATGCTTTGTTTTCTTAAATAATAAAATATGTAATCCTCTACTATGGAAGCCACCTAGCCAAAAATTTGCATAGAATGCTTTCACTGCTCTTTGCCAAAACTCTTGTATCTGTAACCAAGCTATGATTGTGACTGATGAGTGACAGAAATGTTGTCCACAACATAATTTTGTTTACACTACTGGTACAACCAAAGCAAAACAATAATGATGTAAGTCTGAATTTTACTCATTTTTTGGTGACATGAATGACTGCTCTGCAGAATCAGACAATAGTTTTTGAAAACCAGGAGAATATTTGCTTAAATTTTGTGCTTTTCATCACATAATGACTAATGACTAATGATATACCTTTAGAAATAGCTTTTTTTTTTTTGAAGCTTAATTGACCTACAAAAATTGTACAGGTTTAAAGTATATATTTGATGGATTGATATATGTAAATACCCATGAAGCCATCACTACAATTAAGATAATGAATATGTCAATCAACCTAAATGTCTCCTCACGAATGGCCTTGTTTTTCTGGTCATTTCTCTGCAGATAGAGTGGACACTGTTGCTTATCTACCCAGCATCCATTCTCTTCTCCCTTCCCAGCGTAACCTTTATTTTGATAAGGTTTCAGCCCCTCCCCATTATGATCTGGGGGAAGGTCACCTCCAAGCCCAGGACAAAGTGTGGAATTTTTTTTTTTTCCTTTGTAGGGCCGCACCTACAGTATATGGATGGTCCCCAGCCAGGGGTTAAATTGGAGGTGCAGCTGCTGGCCTCCACCACAGCCACAGCAACGGAGGATCCCAACTGCCTTTGCAACCTGCGCCTTAGCTCGAGGCAATGCCAGATCCTTAACCCACTGAGCGAGGTCAGGGATCGAACCCGCATCCTTACAGAGACAATGCTGGGTGGGTCCTTAACCCGCTGAACTACCACAGGAACTCCCCAAAGTATGGATCTTAGTTAACCTAAGTCAACTGGATGTGACATTCTCCTGGTGACTGGGCCAGACTTGTGACCTTGGTTGGCCAATCAGACCACAAGGACTTCTGTTGCCTGCTTGGCAGAGAGGTTTTTCCCTCTCTTGCGAGACGGCCTCATAGAGCATGATCTCAGCAGTCACTGGAAGTGGTCTTAGAGCCATAGGAGAACTAGCGTGAGGGTGAAGTCAACACCAAGGAGCTCAGAGCAGAAAGAGGGACCAAACCGAACTGACTGATGGCAACGTTGAGTCCTTTTACTAAGCAGCATCTGAGACTCCTTGCCCCTTAATCTTCATACGTTTGTTTAACCCCCTCCTGCTGAATATAGGCAGGACCTGTGACTTTTTCTAATAGAATAGGGCCAGGACAATGGGACATCACTTCTGTGAGTAGATTATACTGGCTGTGACTTCCGTCTTGCTAGTAGACTCACTCTTTTGCCTTCTCAGCTTGTACGCTTTGATGAAACAGGTGGCCGTGTTGGACATTTCCACATGGCCAGGCACTGAAGACGGCCTCCAGCCAACAGCCAGCAAGGAATTCAAGGTTTCTCAAGGAACTGAATCCTATTGACAACCATGTGAGTTTGGAAGCAGATCCTTCCACAGCTGAGCCTGACAACTTGACTGCTTCCTTATGAGAGATCCTGAAGCAGAGGCAGCCATCAAAGTTGTGCCAAGAGTCCTGAGTCCCAGAGATTGTGAGGTGATAAATATGTTGTGTTAAGCCATTAAATTGGGGTAATTTGTTACACAGCATAGATAACTGATGCAGTCTTCCCTATCTCTAGGCTTTGAGTTGTATGAGATAGTCTATACAACTATTGTACTCAATCCCCTTAGAGGGTTTTCTGTCACTTCAACCCAAGATTATGCCCTAAGGTTTGTCTCATCTCACAAGCATGAAAGCTTCTCAAGGACAGGCCTTCCATGTCCTCCCAGAGCCTCACTGGTGTCGTAACTTTGCAGACGGTATGAATTAAGGTCAACATTCTTGACCCTAATTTTAACTCACCTTCTGGCAGCACAAAGCAGGGACAATCCAAACAATGACATAAGACACAGAAATGGAGAAGCCCTTCTCCTTGGTTATAATTCCTCCACTGGATATTGGTGAGGAGGAAGAAAAAATGAAAAAGGAGAGTGTACCACCTGCTCCTGGGAGGCCAGCGCCCACACTGAGGATAATGAAGGCATGAGAACATTACAGCAGCTAGTTATGTAAGAAGAGGAGGTTAAGAGGGCACTTCAGTCGAGGGTAGACGGGCTCTTCAGAGATGAACCTTGGAGTCACATGAACCAGTGCAGCTGATTGGGCAGAAGAGAGGTTCCCAGAGAAAGATGGCGGAAGCCTTCATTTTCTACCCAAGTGATGGGTGGGGGCGGCCTAGGGGAAGTGGGACATCAGACAAGAAGCTGCCATAATAATCCATGTTTGGGGTTGCTTTAAAAGCTTTGCAGGGTGGCGGGGTGGGGGTCGGGGGCGGAGTTCCCATCGTAGCTCAGACGTAATAAATCCTACTAGTATCCATGAGGATGTGGGTTCAATCCCTGGCCTCATTCAGTGGGTTGGGGATCTGGTGTTGCCATGAGCTGTGGTGTAGGTCGAAGATGAGGCTCAGATCCTGCGTTGCTGTGGCTGTGGTGTAGGCCGGCAGCTGTAACTCCAATTTGACCCCTAGCCTAAGAACTTCCATATACTGTGGGTGTAGCCCTAAAAAGCAAAAAAAAAAAAAAAAGCTTTGGTGAGGGCTGCTTTGGCTCATGAGCACCCTCTCTGAGATTGCCTACCTCCTCTCACGGCCAAGATGGGGCAATCAGATTATCCTTGCAGAAAAGGAGAAATTGAGGCTGCAGGATGCTGGTCAGTCTCTGTAGTGACCGAGACATGGAAGCTTGTGGGCTGGGGATGGTCTGTCTGCAGAGAAGAGGGAAGAAAGGTGGAGACCTGCAGAGAGAGGACGATGAGGCAGAATTCCAGAGAGCGGGGCTAAAGATACTGGGCTTGGCTTTGGGAGAAAGACCCAGAGCACCTCTCCTGGGGTCCCATCCCTTCCAGAATGTGGGGAAATCCCTGTGCACTTCCAAGTTCTACCAGATACTCCAGCACCTGTGTCAGATTCACTTCCCCGCTACGTGGAGCCGCAGAATGGACGCAGGCGTGGAGGGCATGGCCAGATCCCAAGCCAGCCCCCACAGGCCAACAGGGCCCTTAGAAATACTTCTTTAGCCAGTGTGCTGTTTCAGAAATCTGAGACAGGGCTATAAAAATCCATAGTCACAGTTTCTCTTCCTTTCTTTCCTCCTTCCTTCCTTCCTTCCATCCATCCTTCCTTTCGTTTTTTCTTTCTTTCTTTTTAATTTTTAAGGCCCAGGCCCTCGTTCTTATGGATGTCTATTGGTGAAAACTGAGAAGAAGCGGCTGCTTTTTCCAGAGCCCAGCTCCAGGGTCACCGCAGCCCCTACCAGGTCAGTGCAGAGACTGCATTCCCGGCTGACCCTGAGGATACCGACTGATTTTGCAATAATTAAGCTGCCCCCCCTCCCTCTTAAAAGATTTCTCGAGAGTAACAGGGAATGGAGACGTGCAAGCTTTGGTGGGGAGGGGGGGAGTCAGAAAAAGATGGGGAAAAGCCACAGAAAGAGAACTGTTTCCTATATCTATTTTTTGCAAAACAAGCTATCCCAAACAGCAAGCGTTTTATTATATTTCACGATTTCACCAGTCAGGAACTCAGGCAGGGCCTGGCCAGGGATTCTCCTGTTCTGTGCAACACTGACAGAGGTCGCTGCATGGTATTTACCGGCTAAATACACGGGCTGTTCTGGAGGATCCAAGGTGGCTTCACTCGCATGCCTGGCGCCTTGGCAGATTTGCCCAAGATTCCCAGCCAAAAAGCCCAGTAGGATCTGAGCCCATTTCATCTGATTCCACAGCTTTGCCCTCCTCCAGCCCTTCTCCACACCCCAGGAGGCTGACACACAGGGACTCCACCCCCTTAGGGACCGCCCAAAGGTCTCCCAAGCCCTGTGGCTTCCAGCCTTGGCCACTGGGGGGCCCACTGCCTGCTGGAGGTTGGAGGGAGGGAGCAGATTCTGAGTGGTGATTCACCTTGAACCCCTGGACTGAGGGTCCTTGATCTGCTTCCCTGGTGGTCTTTCTACGGAACAGGACTCCGCTTCTGGGTCTGATAACCACTCTCTCTCCTTATCTTCAGGCTGAGGAAGGTACTAGATCTGAGAGTGACAGCACAGTCCCTCCCCCACTACACATTTATTACATCTTCCTTAGATTATGCTAATCAGAAGGGCCATTTGTTTCCTGTGAGAGCTGACTGATACATTTGTGCTTAGTCATAGCACAAGTAACAGCTAAAGCTTACTGAGCACTTACTATGTGCCAGGCTCTGTTCTGAGCCCCATACTGCTCATGCAACATTCACAGAATCCCTGTGAAATAGGCATTGTTATTATCCCATCTTATGGATGAGGAAACCGAGGCACAGAGAGGTGACATAACTTGTCTAAGGTTATACAGCAACCAAGTGGCAGAGCTGCGATTTGAACCCTGACGGCTTGATTCAAGCCCCTGCTCTCATCAACCACTCTCTATAGTAGAGAAATTTCTGTATTTCCTCGAGGGCTCTTAACCAACTCAAAGCAAGATCTGAGGGGATTATGAAAAACAAGTCTGTATCGTGAGGCTTTCTTCTTCATTGATAGTCCCCCCAAAACTCCAGTGAGGTTTGAAGTTGACCTCTTAAAGGTGACCTTCTCCTGAAAATTGCCACACTCCCCTTCAGGACTGAGTCTTTTTGCCCGTGCCTGTGTGGAGGCGGGGGAAGGCTGAGGAGCATGCGGAGGTGAGAGCCACCCCATGAGGAGCCCAGAGAGAGAAACCAGCCTCTTATTTGGGGGGCCATAAGTTAAAGGTTTATTTACCTCTTCATCCTTATAGTCCTGCCACAGCTGGACATCTTCCAGACCCAGGAGTGGAAGGTGAAGGGAGGGGCCGCAGTCACGGACAGCCTGGAGTCTCTGGGTGATGACTAACAGAAACCCGTCTCGGATCATGTTTGAGATTTTTTTAAAAAGGAAAAGAAATTGAAAGGACTGTATTGGTTCTTGTACCTGAGATGCCTCACGGTGCATCCAGTTTAAGCCTATCAGAATCTAGGCCTCAAAGATGTCACTAGGGCATGGTCTTTCTGCATTGCCTTCCTCCATCTTGCCTGTCTTCTTGAGTACCACTTCACCGCATGGTGGCCCAGGCGGCTACTGGGCTGCCCCAAGTCTGTACTCTCCCAGACTAAGGCCAGTTTGGGGTTGGGGGAAGACGGCTGGCATTCCCTGACAGTGGCAGCAAAATGTCCCAGGGAGGGATCTTAATGGCCCAGTTTTGGTCATGTGTTCATACACAAGCCAATCACTGGGCGCAGTAAGTGTAGGGCTCTGACTGGCCAGACTAGAATCATGTGTTCCCTCTGAAATGGGAATAGAATCTTGTTATCTTCACCTGAACCCAATTGAGGACGGGCGACTCCTTAAATGGAAACCAGGATCCAGGGTACTATTAACCAAAAAAGGCGAGGGTAGAGGAAAGAGCTTGCAAGCCCAAAGAGCAGTAGATTTCACTTCCCAGTAGGAGCCCTGAGATCCATTCCAAGGAGAGAAGTGTGAAAAGGGGACCCAGGAAGGGGTCTGAGAGCAAGCTTGGCCAAGGCCATAACTACAAAGCGCTGCTCAGATTTCTGGAATCTTGGCACCTCCCCTTTGGTCAGTTACCAGCAACAGGGTCAAAGCCGGGCCTCATCTGGTGTCCACCCGAGGAATCCTAACTTCACAGGGCAGGTAAGCAGTGGGCCTTGCAGAGGCCTCTGTGGGGACAAGGCAAGAGCCTTGGGGCTGATTCCGTGCAACCCAGGCTTTGGAGGGGCTTGAATTGAGTTTCTCAGAGGTGGCCCGAGGAGCTGAAGGAAATTTTTATTTGGCGAGGGGGCGCATGGGAAAGTAGGGTTAACCTCAGTCCAGATCGGTGTAAAAGGACCTGAAAGAGCACTCCAGGTGTGAGAGTTGCCTAGAATTCGTCCCTGAGGCCCAGGGAGCCCCAGGAGTGGCCTAGAGGCTTGTTTTAGCAACAGCAAAGTACTAATAATGTCACTCTGGCTTGCCACCCCACTTACCCCCACCTTTACAGAGGAACGAGCAGAGGGATGGAGGGTAAAGAGGCCTCCAGATGCTTTTTACCTGGGCTTCAGTCCAGTCTGCACCTCATCTTGCTGTGTGGCCTCAGGCAAGCCACCTCCTTCCTTTAAGTCTCAGTTTTCTTATCTGTGAAATAAAGTTAGATAAGTGGGTTCCAACTGGGACGATTTTGGCCCCCAGGGATATTTGGCAATGTCTGGAGACACTTTTGGTTGTTACCAGCAGAGGGTGATGCTACTGGCAGAGGGGGCAGAGGCCATGGGTGCTACTGAACATCCTGCAATGCACAAGACAGCTCCAACAACAAAGCATTATCTGGCCCCATACATCAGTAGTGCCAAGGCTGAGAAACCCTGCAGTAGACTGAGGTCACCCTGGATCCTGACCAGTCACTGTGAAATGCTCTGAGGGCAGTCCTAGCTCAAGGAGGCATTTTTGAGAACCCAGGCATTTAGAAGAGAGGCCTTCTGGTCCCACCAGAGTTGCTGTAGGTGGTGTCTTTGTGTAACCTGACTGGATTTCTCCCTCTGCTCCCATCTAGGTCTGGTACCCAGGATAGGTGAAGTAGATGCCTGGCGTCGTGGATGAACTGCCTTGTGAGGTAGTGAGTTCATCGTCAGTGGAGGCATCCAAGAGGAGGCAGCGTGACCACCTGCCAGATGTGTTGGAGGCACCCTGCCCCTGGTCTGGGACTGGCCTTGCGCGGCTTTGAGGCTCCTTCAAGCAGGAGGTAGGGCGGGACAGTGCCCTGGGAAGAGCCCTTGGCCTCCCCACCTACCCCACGTCCCCGGCCGGGCCAGCAGAAGCGGGAGCGCCTTCATTCCCACGCGACTCTGCGCCGAGTTGGAAACTTTTAAGTTTTTCTCCCGGGTCTCCGGAGCCGCCAGAGCGGCGGAGGCAGCAGCCCGCGGCTGGGCGCCGGCACCCAGCGCCTCGGTCCGACACCTCCCGCCGCCAGGCCCGGCCCTGGGGGCGCGGCCGCCACGCTTCCGTGTGCCCCGGGGGGCTCCGGGCCGCGAGCCGCCGCCGAAAGGCTTTTGACAAAAAAACTTGACCACCAAGGCCAGCCTCTTCCTGAAAGCCCCGCTCGCTCCGATACAGGAAGTAGAGGGAGCGAGCGCCCCAGAGCGCGGCGGCGGCGGCGGCGGCGGCTTCCCGACTGGGCGCGGGGCTGGCGGCGGTGCCTGCCCGGGCCCTTGCCGAGGGCAGCGCCAGGGACATGCGGGCACCGGGGGCCCCGCAGCCCGAACCGCCCGGAGCCTGAGCCCCTGCGTTCACCGTCCCGGAGCCGCCGGCGGCATGATCCCACGGGCCGGGGCGCCCTCGCGCGCGGACCCCGCGGGGTAAGTCCGGGGTCGGCGCCCCCTCCTCCCTCGGTGTCCCCGGGCCCGCTCGGCCCGCGTCCCTCTCGCCCCACTGCCCCTGCCCGCCCCCGAGGGTGCTCGAGCTCCCAGAGGGGCCCCAGCTGCGGGACCTCGGGGTGTCGGGCTGAGACAGAACCCTTGGCCACGGCCAAGGCCGGACCCGCGTCCTGCGCCGAAGGGGGCGGCCCTGGTGCCTCTGCAGGACCTGGAGACTTTAAGCCCAGGCATCGCTCGCGGGAAAACCAGCTGGCACGTTAGGCGGCCAGGCGGGTGGGTGCCAGAGGGGCGTCTCGAACCTGTCAGAGCCGGAGCGGAGGAACTGGGTGGACGCGGCCCCTTCCCCGGGCTCTAGTCCAGCCTGGACGTTAAATGCATTCGCTCGCGGTCCGAGCCCCGCCAGCCTCCCGCACCCGCCGCTCCGCCTGTGCCCCGCGCGCTTCCCTGGGTGCTGGCGCTCGGCCGGGCGTGGGGCGGAGGACCTGGGTCCCCGTAAGCTGGGACGCCCGCGGCCTAAGAGCTGACCGGCCCGCCTAGACCGAAGCCCCACCGGGATCCCCTCCCCCACCCCTTTAGCGGGTGTAGGGACGGTGACCTTCGGACCGGCCTTTGCGAAGCCTGGGGCACGGGGAGGGTCCAGGGCGCACGAGCTGCGCGTGGCCTTCGGGATCCCCCGGGGAGAAGGCGCCGCTTGGAATGCGTGAGGCGGGACCGGCTTGGGAACTGGCTTTCAAGTGGGGTCTCCAGTGTCTCGTTTCATGTCCCCCACCCCCGACCTCGCAACCTCGAACTTTTGGACGTTGCTGGGGCTGCGTTCTGGGGACTAGCTTCCCTCGCCCCGCCCAGCCCAGTCGGCGTGCCGGGAAGCTTCCGAGGGTTGAGGAGTCTCCGGTGGAGCCCGGTTCCTGGGACAGCCTCTTAGACCCTTTCTGGGGGCCAAGGTTGATGGGCGCCCCCGGGGAACTCGGCCCCGGCTTTTGGATTTAAAAGTCTCGGGCTACTTCTGGCACGGTCACCCAGCCGCTGCCTGGCCTTCTCCGCGACCGCCTCAGTTCTCCGCTGTGTACAACGGAGCGCAGGGCTGTTCTTGTGCTGTTACGAATCGGGGGGCAGCTGGGGATGCCTGGCCCCCACTCAAGTGGGAGAGGTGTCTCCGAGGGGCCCGTAAGCGACTAGATTTGACTGTCTTCCTCCTCCGCTCTCCCGCATTTCCGCAGTGGCCGGGAAGTTCCGCCGGGAGGCTTCCTCTTGGAAATGGAAAGACAAATGCCTTTGGGCTTGAGGAACTGGAAATTCTGCTGGGGAGGAGGCCCCCCAGGGGCAAGTATCTACCACACCCAATATTGATGGGTGGAGCTAGGAGTTTCCCAGGGAGGAAGGGGAGGCGAGGGGCCAGCCAGGTCCTGACCTCTCAGACTTCCCACCTTTTCCCCAGAATGACCTTTCCTTACCCGCTTCCTCTTGCCTTTCTCTGTTCATTACCAGGTCACTTACTTAAGCCCCCTGCCCCTCATTGCTTATCTATAAAATAAAAGTAAGTAATAGCAACTACCCTTTAGGGTTGTTGTGAGAATTAAACGAGACAATGCATTAAAAGTTTTGCACATGGACCTACAGGGCAAACTTTTCATAGTTATAATGACTACTGTTATCATGTATTGAGTGTAACCCCTCTGTTTGCCAACTGTTTAACCTTGGGCAAGAGACCTGGCCTCGGCCTCACCTGTGAAGTGGGGATAATAATAGCACCTGCTTTGTAAGACTCTTATAAGAATTGGATGAATTATTAATATTTAGGTAGCTGCCCACAGGCAGCTGAGGTTTAACACACCAGCTCAGGTCTGCTTAGAACAGTGTCTGGCACATCCTAGTATTACAGAAATATTGGTTTGTTACTAAAAACGCCAGTTTACTTAAGAGGACCTTTGGGGTTGGGAGAATTACTAGGTAGTATCTCATTTAATCTTGCACCCAGCACAGGAATCCCTTTGACAGCATTCCCAAAAGATACCTGCATACCTCCAGTGACGGAGAACTCGCTATCACCCAGTTAGCCTTTCCGGCAGGCAGATACCAAAGAAAGGAATTCCTGAACTTAAGCTGTAGTCAATCTCCAACTTCTACTATTAGAGTTCCTGTTCAGAGGAGCCCAATCTTTCTTGACATGCAAATGCTAGAAGGTGGTTCTCAGGTGCACCCCTGTATCCTCTGTTCCCGGGCTGCGCATCTACCTGCGTTACAGCGCTCAAAGATGCTGAGCAGCTATCCTGTATGACCTGTCACCCCCAGGCCGCCCCCAGATCCTCCTGACCACTCAGTGCTGGGTCCCGAGTCCTTGACTGAGCTCATCTTTCCACCCAGCCCCCGAAGCCGCCTCCTTTCTGGCAGGAGATGGCTGTCCAGCGGCTAGGGGACTACCTCCCACCCACACCCGCAGGCTAGGAGGGAGTCACCTGGATGTCAGCCCCCTGGAATAGGAGCGTCAGGATCTTGGCAAGCAAGCTCTGTCTACTTCTTGCTGAAAGCGCCGACTGGGGAGAAAGAAAATGCAGACAGGCTGCCCAGTGCTCTGGACGCAGACGCTTTCCCTCCATTCATTCAATTTCCTTCAACAAATAATAGCTGCATTAGGTGGAGGCAGGGGCCCAGCATTAATCCAAGCCCCAAGTCAGCCTGCAGCTTACCTTCCCAGAAGAAGACAAAGTTGGGGTTAGGGGTGTGGGACCTGAAGGGGCTGTTCTGGAGAAGGTGGGCAGGGAAGGTCACTCCACAAAGCTGGTGTTTGGCTGAGGCCTGAGGAAGTGGGGTGATTGAGTCATGTTCCTGAGGGGTGTGGGGGTGTGGTTCTTCACAGGGAGGCCGGGGTGGGAGGCACTGGAGTGGAGTCTGGGAGAGGAGGAGAGAAAAAGGCTGGTGGATGGGGTAAAGGTTTTGGAGGGTGCTCTAAGTGAGTGGGGTGTGGAGGGCCGTGGGCGGGCTGTGCGCAGAGGGAGGCGGTTTGGATTTGGGCGGTATGGAGGACAGACAGGGAGCAGGAGCGGAGGCAGGGAGGCCCCCGTGGAGGCCCGGAGAGAGGGCCGGGGCTGGGGTGCAGTGGGCACAGAAGACGTGAGAAGCTGGAGCCATGGATTAACTGGTGGAGTGGAGGTGATGTGGGAGACAGATGGTGGAGCTGTGACGGCCAGGCGGCCGGACGCCAAAATAACTCAGTGGCTGGGGTCACTGAGGCCGTGTGTGCTCAGAGCCCACAAGCTTTCATAGGTTTGATAACCTGAGGGTCTGTTTAAGATTTTATTTGAGGAGTTCTCATCGTGGCTCGGCAGATTAACTAGTATCTGTGAGGGTGTGAGTTTGATCTCTGGCCTCGCTCGGTGGGTTAAGGATCCGGTATTGCCGTGAGCTGCTGTGTAGGTCGCAGTCTCAGCTTGGATCTGGTGTTGCTGTGGCTGTGGTGTAGGCCGGCAACTGCAGCTCCGATTGGACCCCTAGCCTGGGGACCTCCATATGCCGTGGGTGTGGACCTAAAAAAAAAAAAAAAATTATTTGCAAAAGGATTCCACTCTTGGAAAAAATGTGGCCATCACAGACCTCATCCAATCCCCTAATGTGACGGCGAAGAAACAGAGACCCAAAAAGAGGAAGTGCCTTACTTACCCAGGGTGGGGGGAGCTGGGCCTAGAATTCAGGACTCCAGAGCCTTGGACCTGCAAGAGGCCGCCTGGGCAAGGCCCCAGGGCTTGGGAGAGCCCTGGCTTTCTGCCTCGTGCCTGACATAATGCAGGGGTCCAGCCGAACCCCTTGAGGAGCCCCTCAGCTCTCCTGGCTCTAAGCTGGGAGCTCTTCCTGGCAGAGGCCCACCCAGAACAGCAGCCAGCGATGAATTCAGGATCCCAGCTAGCGCTCTGCTGGCTGCCATGGGTTTCTTTGCTTTCCGAGGCCAGCGCTCCCAGGTGGTCCTGGCCGGCACTCAGCTGGGTAACTCACCCCCTTCCAGACCCTAAAAGAGACTCCGGCCCACGAGAAGCAAAAGATTGCTCACCACCTAAGCCTTTATTTCGGGTGCTGAGAAGCCCCGGTGCACCCCTGAGAAGCATGGAGAAGTGCAGGGGGTGGGAACCCGGGGTCAGCTGGGGCTGGGCAGTCTCCGCACACTTGCCCCGGCCCCCTTCCAGCTGACAGGCCTTAGCCTGGGCCTGGCTCCCTGTTTCTTGGTCTTTACTGAGATAGCGCGTGTTAAAAGTTTAAAATACAACGGGGACACCTATCTTTTAACCTAGTAGATGAGATCAAATTGGAAACCAGCCAGGAATGGGTGTGCTGTTTGAAGGGAGCACCCACCCCGGGGCCCCCCTGCCCTCTCAGGCCTCCCAGAAGCTCCGTTTTACAGCCCGGAGTCCGCGCGGGCCTGCGGCGCCTCCTAGCCCTGGGCCAGGGCAGAGGGCAGGAAAGGATGGGTGACAGACAGCCACAAATGCCACCCTTCTGACCCCTCACAGATTCTGTCCATCATGGCGAGATTCTCTGCTGCGTGGGAGTCGTTATTCAGGCAGTGACAAATGAGCAGAACTGGGTGGGCAGCGATGGGGGGGCAGTGCCCACACACAGGCGGAGGCGAGGTAGTATAGAGGGAAGCTGGCGGGGGCGTCTGCCCCTGGGTTGGCAGAGGGGTCTGAGGGAAGAGGAAGGCAAGCTCTGGCCGGAGAGGCAGGTGGAAAGGAGCAGGAGTCTGCAGGGGACTGCCCACGGGCCCCACCCTCAGCCCACGTTACTCTAGCAGCTCAGGGCATTTGTGCCCAGAAGGAGTCCCAGTGTGGGGGAAGTGACCCAGAAAGACCCAGACTTCCTGTTTGTCCCCAGCAATCTGCCCCTTATTAGGGAGTCCCTTTCAGAAGGGAGCGAGGCGCCAGGCGTTATCTTGTTCTTGGGATGCTGCCACCTCCTCCATGAAGCCTTCCATAGCAGCTCCATCCACACCACCTCCATCCACGCAGGCTCCTTCCACGCCAGTTCCATCCACACCAGCTCCTTCCACGCCAGCTCCATCCACACCAGCTCCATCCATGCAGGCTCCTTCCACGCCAGCTCCTTCCACGCCAGTTCCATCCACGCCAGCTCCATCCATGCAAGTTCCATCCAAACCAGCTCCTTCCATGCCAGTTCCATCCACACCAGCTCC